>CM053791.1:380128371-380160871 GCA_028749045.1 Cupressus sempervirens
AATCCCTTATCATTCCTACTGAGAATATTCTCCCTGTAATATGGTTGTGACTAAACAAACTGATGCATAGATTGATACACAACTTTAATTTGTTATCATGTATTAACCTGTGACAACTTGTCACTTCTTCCATTATCGTATGACTCCCTCTATTTATTTCTAGTGCAATCAATGATTCCAATAGGTGTGTTATTCTTAGTGGGTTCAGTGGGCAACATCTAGAAGATATCTTCAGAAATCATCTTATAAAAGAAACCCTCAATATGCTCTTCCTGTATTGTTCATAGCTCTGATAAATAGTTCAGATAAAGAATTCCACCAGTATCCATTCCGTTCATCTTCCTTTCCATAGTGAATGTCATCAGATGAGATCTTCTATCCTCAAGGTCTAATCCATTTTGTAACTTAAGTTAAAGTGATTAGATTTGATTTGTATATGGTTCTATCTGTTGACATGATATAATGTTGTGGCATCAAAGCTTCAACCTAATATTTACCTTGGGTCTTTATCATGTATTCATAGTCTCCACGGATACATATTGATAGATATTGATCCATCAAATAGTCAAATGTAATTATCTCCTTTCCTTCAATATTGGCTATCCACATGTTATTGTGGTGAATGTTATGAACTGTCTAAAAATATCCAATGGATCGAATGTGATTTTGATTTCAAGTGGCAATGTCCAAGATCTTCTCTTTGAAGGAGATTCTTCGCCTATTGTATTTGCTTGTACGTCCATGCCATCTATATCAGCAACTCCAATGCTATAGACTGGATTCTTTTCTACTATAGATTTAGTTGTTAATCAATATGGTTTCAAGGACAAATGATTCACCTCTATCTATTCTTGTGGTCTTCTATGTATGGCTATCTATCTGCCCTTTCCTTCTTCTTTTTTCTCCCCCTTTATCCAAATTGAAGAGCCCTTCTACATACGACGTGACTCATAACCTTTGCCAAGAAACTTATTAGCAATATTAAGAAAATTGTTATTAGTGGTCTCTTAATTAAATTTATTAGTGGCTATTGAGGATAACAACTTCCTCTATTATGCCCACGTGGATTTGACTACATCCACATTGGATTTTCTATTGTTATCCATTTAATTTGATAGTTATAGAAGCAAACATCGACTAGGTGATTGAGGGAACAGTATGTTGTTATTTCTACAATTGACCTGATGTGTTGGCGTGGGTCTACTTTGATAAATACATTTCATAAATGGCATATACGTTATTTTCCAATCTGGTTAATTTCAATTATAGTGATAATATATTGACTTCTATTATGTTGACATATAACTCATTAATAATATATATAATGAATACACATAAAAGTAATTTCTTTAATTTAGATATAATGATATATTATTTAAGATCATAATAATGTTCAATCAAGTTTATTCTTATATAAATTTGTTTTTCTTATTTGGTTATTAATTATTACAATATCATATTATTGATATATAATTATATTCTATATATATTTATATTAGACATATATGGGGTCATGACAAGTTTTCTGAGTCTAAATTTAGTGATGACATCTAAAGGATTTGGGATTTATTTTAGTTGTAACTGATTCACCCCCATCTCAGTCACTCCTTCTATATTTCCAACAATTGGCATTCGAGCTTTTGGTGCTTGCAGAAAAGGTTTCAAGGACCTAAGCTAAAGATCAGGATGTCATACAAGAGAGAGAGATTCCAAAGCTAAATAAAGACAACTTCTCAGCATGGTTGGGACTTGTAAGACTTCATCTAGTCACCATTAGTGATTTAGGCTTGAAATACCTTGATGAACAATACACAACCCCTATTGTTATACTATCTACTAGAGATCTTGCTAAGAAAAAGAACCATAACATCATGATGATTAATATTGCATCTACTCTTAGCTATGATGAATCTAATGAGATCAAAGACTGCAAAACTACTTTTGACATGTGGAACAAGCTAAAGGATATCTATTGTGGTGATAAAAATGTGAAGAGAGCCAAAATAGAAAGCCTTAGAGGATAGTTTAATTAGATGAAAATGAGAGAAGATGAAAATGTTGCCAAATATGTGGAAATAATCAAAGCTAGTGTCAAGACAATCAAAGCTTCTGGAGGAGAAATCAAGGATGAAACCATTGTAAGTAAAGTTCTCATAACATTGCTTCCTATCTATGCAATTAGATTGTCTTCTATTCAAGAAAAGAGGTGTGAGCCAAATCACAAGATAAGTTTGGATACCTTAGTAGGAAGATGGACATCTTTTGAGCTAGACAACTATGACAATTATGTTCCATCTTCCAAAAATATTGAATCTACATTGGAGGCCAAACTTTCACTCAAAGAAAAAGGCAAGAAAATAAAGGACATTTAGTCAGAAAGTGAAGAGGAATCAGCGAAAAGTTCTGATAGTGATCTTGAAATTGTTGAAGCTTTACTTGTAAAGAAATATTCTAGAAGTATAGGAAAATACAAAGGTAAAGTTCCCCTAATCTATTTTTCATATGAAGAAATTGGTTATATTGCTGCCAGGTGGCCAAACAAAGAAAGCAAGGATGAAAAGAAGAGTCACAATTATAATGGAAAAAAGGATTTCAAAAATCACAAATCATTCAAGGACAAAGGTAAGAAGACTTGTTTTATGACTAATGATTTTGATAACAATGAAGATGAAATAGTATACATTGATGTAAAAGATGAATCTAATGAAGAAGAAGAAAAGATGATACTTATCTCTCATGTCAATAAAAATGACACGTGGATTATAGATAGTGGATGTTCACATCATATGACTAGAGTAAAAACAAAATTTGAACACTGTGAACATTATGATGGAGGTAGTGTAAGATTTGGAAACAATGAACCTTGTTTCATAAAAGGGAAAGGTCGAATCTCATTAATCAAAGAACTTGTATGTGAATTCTTATTGGGTTGAAGGACTAAAACATAATCTATTGAGTGTGGCACAACTAATTAAAATTGGATTCAAGGTAGAACTCATGCATGGCAAGGTAAGACTATTGGATGACAAAGGTAATCTAATTGGATCAAGCAAACAAACAAGAGGTAACCTATTTTATCTTGATCTTGGTGATTGTTCATATTTTATTGCTCAAATGGAAGAAAGTTGGTTATGGCACAAAATATTATGTAATGTAAACTTTGATAATGTGGTCAAGATTAAAAAAATTCAAAAAAGTAAGAGGTATTCCTAGTTTTAAAAAACTAGATGTTGGCTTATACAAAAATTGTCAAATTGGCAAAATGGAAAAGACTAGTTTTAAGAGAAAAAACTATTAGTTTGAAGATGTCTTGGAAATTGTGCATACTGACCTATGTGGACCCATTGGAATAGAAAGCTATAGTGGAAAAATAATAATTATTCTTTTTGTTGATGAATATTCCAAAATTATGACTATTATGTATCTTAGAGAAAAGTCAAAATTATTTGAGAATTCAAATAGTATCGAGCAAGAATAAAGAAGGAAATAGGGAAAAGATTGAAATTCTTAAGATCAGACATGGGTGGTGAATTCATCTCCAATGAATTTAATAACTTTTGCATTGAAAGAGGAATTAAAAGATAGGTATCAGCCCCTAGTACTCCTGAGAATAATGGAATAGCTGAAAGAAGAAACATATCCATCATGGATTGTGAAAGGACTCTAATGATTAAAAATAATGTTGCTATCAAATACTAGAAGGAAGCCATCAGCACTGTAGTTCATACTTTGAACTTAGTATAGTTGAAGAAGGACTCTTATAAAACTCTCTATGAATTATGGTATGGCTATAAACTCAATGTAAGTTACTTGAAAGTATTTGGAAGTAAATTTTATATCTTGAAAGAGTCTAGAAAGGGAAAGTTTGATGTGAAAGGTGATGAAGGTATATTCTTACAATATTCTTTCAAAATTAAGACATATAGATGTTTGAATTTTTCTACTCATAAAATTATAGAAAGTGCACGTGTGAGAATTGATGAGTTTGCAAAAAAGACTAAAGAAGAAAGTAAAAAGGAACCAGAAGACTATATGAGATTTGTTTCCTTCAAACCTGATACATTGCTAGACACATCTATTAATAAGAAGACTTTACCTCCTGAGTCTTCCTTAATTACCAAGTTGTAATAAGTTCAAACCAAGTCACAAGGACTTGAGTCACATTTTGAAGTTACTGAGCCAATTCCTACTAAGTCTAAGCAACCTGAGCAAGAAGTTGAAATTCACAATGAAGACAGTGCAAATTATTCAAAAGGTAAAGAACCTATATTGGTCAAGTATGTCAAAAGGCATCATGCACTTGATCAGATTATTGGAGATAAATCAAAAGGTACTATAACAAGAAGTAAGCTAAAAGGTACATGTTTACTTGCTGATTTTGAACCTAGAAGTGTTAAAGATGCATTAGAAAATGAAAGTTGGATTGAGGGTATGAATGAAGAAATATAAAAAATAGAGAAGAAGAAAACTTGGACCATTGTTCCTAAGCCTAAAGATAAAAATGTGATTGGAACAAAATGGGTATTTAGAAATAAGTTGAATGAAGATGGACAAGTATCAAGAAATAAAGCAAGACTGGTATGTAAAGGCTACTCTCAAGAAGAAGGAACTGATTATGGTGAGACTCTACTTGCATATGTTGTTCGCAAAGGATTATAAGTATATTAGATGGATGTTAAATCTACATTTCTCAATGGTATACTTGATGAAGAAGTCTACATTGAACAACTAGAAGGTTTTGTTGATCTTGACAAAAGGGACATGGTCTAAAAATTACACAAAGCACTGTATGGTTTGAAACAAGCTCCTAGAGCATGGAATGAAAGGTTGCACAACTACCTTATACAGATTGGTTTTTAGAGAACTAATGATAATAGTAGTTTTTTTATCAAGGAAGGACCAGATAATAAGATTGTATTGGCAGAAATATTTGTGGATGACACTCTATTTATAGGAAATGATGATCCATGCAAAGAATTTTTAGAACAAATGAACAAAGAGTTTGAAATGTCCATGTTTGGTGAGGTAAAATTTTTTGTTGGATTATAGATTTAGCAAAAAATGAATGGTATCTACATTACTCAATCTAAGCATATCAAAGAGATACTCAAGAAATTTGGAATGGAAGATTCTAAACCAATTGGAAGCCCCATGTGTACTAGACTAAAGCTTACCAAAGATGATGATTCAAAAGAGGTAGATCAGACCTTATATAGATCAATGATTGAAAAATTATAGTATGTAGTTATACAAGCCCTAATATTGCTTTAGCGATTGGGATAGTGGCAAGATTCACAACTAAACTCAAAGAAAATCATATGATGGCAATCATGAGATATATGAAATGTACTAAAGACTATGGATTATGGTACAAACTTGGAGGAAACTTAGATCTAAAGGTATTCACTAATGTTGATTGGGTAGGAAATCTTGATGACAAAAAAAGCACAAGTGGTGGAGCATTCTTTCTTGGAAAAGGGTTGGTATCTTGGACAAGCAAGAAGCAAAACTGCACATCCTAATCTACAACAAAAGCAAAATATGTTGTAGTAGTAGTGAATTATTCTAACATTGTTTGGTTTAAACAATTGTTAGAAGGCATGAAGGTTGAGATTAAAGAGCTAGTTGTCATGTATTATGATAACACCAGTGCAATTAACATATTAAAGAATCCAATGATGCATTCCAAAACCAAGCACATTGCTATAAAATATCATTTTGTCAGAGAATTGGTGTAGGACAAAAAAATCAAATTGGAATATGTTCACACAAAAGAATAAATTGCAGCCATATTCACCAAGCCATTACCTAATGATGCATTCCTATATCTAAGAGGTAAGTTAGGGGTCATTCCCCTAGTTGAAGCTCACTAAATAAAGTTTTAGTGATGCATCAATAGGAATCAAATTGAAGATAAATCAGTTGATGCAGTAGAGTCAAAGAGAATATTGCATATGAATCAGTACTCAAGGTACATTGATACTAATTTGGTATGTGTTGTCTTTTGCATGTGTTGTGAAAGAGGGAGAAGATTACTATCATATCTTTCTAAAAAAAAATTATATCTTTCTGAGGGAGAAGTATAATATCATAGAATTTATGCAATTCCTTCACAAAGGGAGATTATTGCATGACAGAGAAGAAGCTTTTGGTAAAAATCTAGGAGGGAGAAAATTTCTATCAGAGAAAATCTTGTTCTCAAATTTTATTTTGCTATGACATGTTGTGTTACCATCAATTCCCAATAGAGAGATTGTTGGATACAATTGTATAATTGTGTGTTGTCTTTGATGTTACAAAAATATCATATTAGTTGTTAGTGCTTACTGAGCTCACTTGGTTAGCGAGATAGTTTTTCTCATCTACCAAGTGTTCCTGAAGATTACTCTATGAAGATAGTGTCTACCGAACTCACTCGAGCATCGAAGGAATTCAAGTAGGAAATAGTGTAAACCAAGTTCACATGGTTAGCAAAGGAAAATTGGATAGTGTTAGTGTTCACTGAGTTCACTCAGTTACCAAAGGATTTTTGCAAGTTTGTAGTATTAACCAAGCTTATGTTGGTTAACATAGGAAATCATCTCAGAACCAGTCTATACCAAGCAGGGTTGGCCAATGAAGGATTTTGTTGTTTTGGCATAAAATCTTCATTATTTTAAGTATTGTTTCTAACCGAATATGGTAATGATTATTGGTTATTATAATTTTAATTTGGGAAGACTTGACAATTTGGATGGTATAAATGAAAGGTCAAGTTGAGATTTCTTGTGTGTGTGTTTTTGCAAGTGTGTTGATTGAATTGAGAAGGAAAGAGTGAGAATGAACCTGAAGGATAAGCAGGTATCCTCGTGGAGCATAAAAGTATAATTCAATTAGGAAGGATCAAATATGAAGTAGAATAGAGATTTGTAATCAACAATTCAATTGCATCACAATTAGGTCATTTCATTGTTACTCTCTAACCATTGTAGCAATTATCTAAAATCTCTTAACAGATTTGGTTTAACAACCAGTTGTAAATCCTCTAACAAGGTGATAGTTCCATTGAATTATTTTAAGACCTCTTGCAAGGACACTCCTAATAGGGTGATTAAATCCTCTAACAAGGTCACACCAAATAGTGTATTTTGTAACCTTTAACTAGGTTGGCTCCTAATAGGTGTCACTTCAGAAGAGTGAAAAATAATAACTAGTTACATTGGTGGTTTTTTCCATATTGGGTTTCCAAGTTAAATCCTAGTGTCTTATGTGTTCATGTTATTTCTCTTGTGCTTGTAAATTAATCATTATTAATGTTTTAAGATAAGCTAAAAGTAAATCATACTCTGCATTTACCAAGTTACAACATTTTTTGTATGTTTACTAAATAACAGTAGCAATCAATTTTCTCAATCTAAATTTTAGTGATGACATCTAAGGGATCTGGGATTTATTTTAGTGGTAACTAATTCACCCCCCCTCTTAGTTACTCCTTCTATATTTCCAACATGATGTCTGTCTAGTGATCAAGAAGTACCTCACACTCAAAGTCAGGTTTAGAGTCTATTATTATTATCACTTTACTCTCCTAAACCATTTTAGAAATAGCGACTTTACTTCTATTTCATTATTTCTATTACATTCCCTTGAGGACATGATTAGTGATGTTACAAAGAAGAGAAGTAAGGGTTATAATTTCACTATCATTCACCAGGGTCTAATTTTTACACTTTACCATTTTCATCTTTCCCTTTGTCCCCCTAGGCTCATTGTTGTGAATAATCAATGTCACCAATAGAATTCCACTACCAGTACCACCTCTAGAACTAGAATCCACATGTTGCACCCTTTCCCTAGTAATTATAATAAGAAAAAGAAAAACCCAAACTTGGTAATTAAATAGAAGGCTAGTAAAAAAAAGAAAATTGAAAAACTAGTGGAGGTAGATCTTGGGGATTCAAAGGAGGAGGAGGGAGGAAACCATAGGAGAAGATCAGGGAGGCTAGCCAAGTCACAAGCAAGGTATAAACAAAAGGCCAATAGATTTAGGGTCGAGGAGGTAGAGGAGGAGAATTCTAAGAACAATGGGAGAGAGCTAGAGGAGGAGAAACATTTTGACTCCAAGAGGGAAAAGGTGAATAAGAAGAAAGAAAAAAGTGAAAACTTTGTTGATAATACCCGAGTGTCTTCTGGCAATGTCAAAACCACTGAGACTACTCATGTGTCAACTAGTTTTACCTTGCAACCTATCACCTTCTATGAGGCCAACAATAAAGTGGATACCTCCCCTATCACCATATCCTCTTTGGCAAAGGAAAAAACCAATGTTTTACTAACCCCCAAGTTTTTCAAGATGAGAACTAGACATTGAAAAAGATTAAGGAGGTGTCTTAGAATGTGGAAAAAGGAAACAAGGAGAAGTAGGAGGAATAAAATGAGAAAAATGCACAGATGGAGAAAAGGGTCAAATTTTTAAAGGATGGAATTTACTCCTCTAAATTTACCTTGAAGGTTACCCATGTTGCTGCAACTACTCTCCAATTACTAGTGTAGGAGAAGTCTAAGGAGGCATTGGACATGGAAGACAAAAAATTCCTATATAAGTTTATTGCTAAGAATTGGACTAGGTTGCTTCTTGATGGGAAAGGGAAAACTAAGGATGAGAAATAATGTGGTGGTCTCTAGGGGTTTTTAGCCTTAGCTTGTTTATTTGTTTTTGTAGTTGTCTTGTTTGCTGGTTTACAACTTATTCTCAAACTTGTGTTGGCTTGTTTATGCCAACATTTATTATGTTATGAACAATCATAGTATGTTTCATACTATAGGTTTTATAATTAGTATGGATGATACTCTGGTAGTTGTGAATGATTATCTTTTATTTTTTGATTATTAGTTGTTGTTCTATGTAGTAATGGTTGCTCTCTACTTGTTTTTGCTGGCAATGTGTCGGTTGCCAACTTTTTGGTTGTAAGGGCTAACCCCCTTGTTTTGGCCACTTTTTATTTCAAAAACATAGGAAAATATCAAATAACTCTTAAAGGTGAAAACACTACAAACTCACAAACTCCTAATCAAACACCACCTCAGCAACAAAAAACTAAGACTTTTGTGCAAGATAGATAGCAAAGATGCCCTCAAAATAAAGATAGAAAGTTTACACCCTTGGGGATACCTCTTGAAACTTCACTTCAATAATTACTAAGAAATAACTTATTGCATTCATTTCTGGTCAAGGATAAACCATAAAATAAACACTCTCGATGGGATGACAACAAATTATGTGATTACTAGTGTACTAAAGGATATAAGACCACTTCATGTTTCCAACTTAAACATGAGATCCAAGACCTTATTGATGATGGATTGATTATTATAGACCCTTCACTACTAGCATGCAATTTTGATCACACTATTTTCAAAGATCCTTTGGGTAATCATGAAAAAGGGAAAGCCTCTAGTTCAAACTCAAGCTTGCAAGCTAATATAAATTACACATGCACTGGATATGACTACACCATCAATTATTTTGATGGATCCAACTCTTGTATATACACATTTACCTTAAAGGATGAAGACTCTTATTGTGATGTCTCCATATTACACACTTAGATTACCTTATCTAGAGCCCCAACTAGACCTACAGCCTCACCTAGATCCATGGCCCCTAGTAGGCCTATTGATCCTACTTCTTCATATTAAAGCATTATTTGACTAGCTTGGAAAGTGTTGGAAGCATGAATGCTAATGATATTCCTATGGAGAAGTTTTGTAGATATTTTTCTATGATGATATGTTACATTCATGACTATGTTTTTCATTGATGTCAACATAGTGGTTTTGTGGTATCTAAGAAAAGAATAACACAAAGATCAAGTTGGTATGGACGTCTAGTTGAGAATTCTCACTATTCAAGATTATGGGAGATACTTCTAAGTATCTAGTAAATGTAGTTAACATTGCATAAAGAAATGTTAAGTCTAGAAGAAGTTATACAAGTTTTGGTAAAACTATTCAGAGACAGATTTATAAAGGCATGTTCTAGCAAACTTTTTATATCTCTTAGCAGAGTTGTTATTCTAAGAATCAAGGTTAAGGATTTGAGAATCGAGGCTAAGTTTACTCATCATGAGGAAATGTGTACAAAAATTTATTTAAGTTGCAAGATGGAATATTAATAGTATTGCTAAGTGTAACGTGTTCTTAATGTGGTCCTATAATAATTAATTGAGAAGGTTTAATAGTCAACTTAGGGAATTTTGTTATAGATTTGATATAAAGGAAGGACATTTTCCTTTATCATGGTATGAATGGAGTTTGGATACAAAGTGACTGTAAGTAGTAGTAAGAATGGAATGCAAAGTTGAGCAAAGCAGAATGGAACTTCATTGTTGAGGTTCTATTGTGTGTTCCAAGGTTTGATATTTGGATTTGAGGTTTCTAACCTAGTCTACAAGTTTTGACAGTGATTGGCTTGGTTGAAAAAATAGAGGCAAAAGGAACTTAATAGTAAATTACTTGTTTGGGTAGTGAGCACTTCTTGTAATTGAAATTGCATGTTTAGGCAGTGGACTCTTCTTTCATACATTGTACCACAACTCCTAATAGGGTTGGCTCAACTCCTGACAAGGTTGGAATCTCCTAACAGGGATTCAAAGTCTCCTAATAGGGTCTCATATGTACTAAATGTTATAATAAACTCCTAATAGGTTCCATCCTCTAACAAGGAATATTTATAGTAGTACGTCATCTTGTGGGCATCATTCCCACTAGGGTTTTCCCTCAAATCAAAGGTTTTCCTAGTTAACATATCTAGTGTAATTTTCTATGTGCATCTTGTTATGATTGTTGTTTATTTTGGTTGAATGGTTAAGATTTTTTTTAATTCGATAAATGTTTTAATCATTGGATAACTGGTTCACCCCCCCCCCCCCAAGTCATCTCAATGCACTATTGTTTTTAACAATTGGTATTAGAGCATTACATCCTTGAAGATAAGGCTTAATAGCTTTGGGAGATTAGTGGAAATTCATTTCAAAAAAGATAGTCCTAAGTCTGATGGAGGAAATTTTGACACCTAGCACATGGAGCTTCTTGGTGAGAGATCAGAATTATGTATAGATTTGAGTACTGAGTTTCTAGATAGAGGCACAAGTAAAGATAGATCAAGATCTAAAGAAGACATGAAGATCAAGGAAGGTATTAATCTACTTATGAAAAGAGAGAAAGATGGTATGGAAATTTTTTCTTGTTGGAGATGTAAAGAGTTTGGTCATTTTTCATCTTCATGCCCTAAGAGAGTAAGAAAAACTAAAAAGAGTTCATTTTCTAATGATGATGAAGAATTTAAGTATGGAAAGATACTTGAATAATTGTGATAAAGATAATGAGCTTGAATTGGATAAGGAAAAGGAAGTAGTAGAAGAGATAGCTTTGGTAACTATTGTTGATCCAAAGGCTAACCATAAAAATATAAAAGTTATCATTAGAAATAATTCGTAGAATGGGAATCAGATTGAAGAGAAAAGATTCAATCCTAGAGTAGAAGAAAGAGTCGAGTTGAAGACCCCTGAACAAAATGCAATTGCATAAAGAATAAATAAGTTAGTAATAGAAGTAGCAAGAGTTACATTAGCTGAGAATCATGTATCCAAGATGTTTTGGAGAGAAGCTATGAATAAAATAGTCTACATCATGAATAGAGTGCAAATTAGAAAAGACACAAACAAGATCTCTTATAAATTGTGATTTGGCCACTCACCTATAGTTAAGTATTTCAACATTTTTGGTAGTAAGTTTTATATTAATAGAGATGATGATATTGGTAAGTTTGATGATAGAATTGATGAAGGAATATTTCTTGTTTATTCATTGAAAGTCAAGGCTTGTAGATGTTATAATCAAAGAACTAAGACTATTATGGAAAGTGCTAATGTGAAAGTAGATGAGAAATTTAGGATACAAGAAAGAATAGTTGATTATAATTTAGATGATGAGAAAGTTGTTACTATACCAAGGAATGATGAAGTATTCTTTGAGACAAACAATGATTTGTAGAATGAAGGAGAGCCAAGGTAGGAACAAATCTCAAAACCTTTAGCAGAGTGAAGAGTTGAGATAGAAACTCCTACAAAGAGTATGAAAAAGAATCATCCACCTGAGTAGATCATCAAAAGTAGAGATAAAGATGTGATGATAAGGAGTAGAGTCAATGAAGAACTATGTTTGATATCTTAAGTTAAACCTAAGAATGTAGATGAAGAATGTAAAGATGACTATTGAAAATAAGCTATGAAAGAGGAATTGGATCAAATAGTAAAGAATGAGACATGGGAATTAGTTCCCAAACTAGTAGACAAGAATGTGATAGGAACTAAATAGGAATTCAGAAACAAGATGAATATGCAAAGCAAGATTGGTATGTAAACACTACTCATAGCAAGAAGGAATAGACTATGATGAGACATGTGCTCTTGTAGCTAGAATAGAAGTAGTAATATTATTCTTAGCATATGCAGCACATAAAAAATTCAAATTATATTAGATGGATGTCAAGTCAGAATTTTTGAATGGAGAACTTGAAGAAGAGGTGTACATAGAATAGCCTAAAGGTTGTTCTTTGATAGATGACAAGGACATAGTATGTAGATTGAAGAAAGTATTATATGACTTGAAGCAAGCATCTAGAACCTGGTATGTAAGGTTGGACAAGAATTTGACAAAGCTTGGATATAGAAAAGGTATGGTAAATAGCAATCTCTATTGGAAAGAAATTGATGATGGATTAATGATTTTGGTAATATTTATTAATGATATCATATTTGGAGGAAATGATAATGAAAGTGATAAGTTTGCAAAACAAATGAAGAAGGAATTTGAAATGAGTATGATAGGAGAGATGAAATATTTTCTAGGATTACAAATTGTGTAGGATAAAGAAGGAATCTTTACTTCTTAGACTAAGTATTTGGAAAATTTACCATAAATTTTTGGTTTGGAAACATGTAAACCCATTGGAACACCTATGATAATTGGACACAAGTTAACTACAAAGGATGAGACACCTATTATTGCACAGAAGAAGTACAAATCTATGATCAAAGGATTGCAATATCTGACTCACACAAGGCCAAATATAGCAAATGCAGTTGGAATTGTTGCAAGATTTCAAGTTGATCCTAGAGAGGCACATTATTTACAAGTCAAAGAAATATTTAGATATAAAAAAGGAACACCTGAGTTTGGATTGTGGCATCATAAGTCTCATGATTTCAGGGCATACAATATGGATGATAGAAAAAGCACCAGTGGTGAAGCCTTCTTTCTTGGAGGAAGGTTATTTTCTCAGCTGAGTAACAAGCAGATTGTACCTCACAAAGTCTAGTCAAAGTAAAATATGTTGTAGCAGTAAGCAATTGTAATCTAGTTGTTTGGATGAAGTAGATGTTGAAGGATACAAGGATATAATTAAGTGAATCCATTGTCATACATTGTAAAAATACAAGTACAGTAAATATGTCTAAGAAATTAGTGTTGGATTCTAACACTAAGCACATTTCTATCAAGAAGATTGTAGATATCTTCACTAAGCCTCTTCCCAAAGAGACTTTTGAGTATTTACAAGGTATGCTAGGGGTTATGCCCTATCCTACATTAGAATAGATGATGCAAGAGTGCACCAGTCTAGTTTTACAGAGCACCATTATTTGTCTAGACTGAATGTTGATGCTTCCTATATGGGGGAGTATCTATGATAGATAGAGTTATCTAAAACTGTTATTGGATGTTGTTTTGAATAGTGTCTTTGGACACTTGAGCTAAGTAAGAATCAATTGTTATAGAGACTATTGGTTGCAAATTTCTTTGACATTGATGTCAATGAGGGAGAAGTACTACATGAAAAACATCATGGGGGAGAAGCAAAAAACATCATGAGAGAAAACATCATGGGGAGAAGCAAAAACAAGCAAGAACAAGTACAAGATGCTTGGGAGAAGTACAATAGGGGAGAATGGTTGATGAAGAGGATTTGGAAAGAAAGATTAACAATATTTTTTTGGTATTCTTGGAACTAGATGTTTTTCATCTATGTTTCCAACAATTCTAAAGGGGGAGATTGTTGGAAGCATGAATGTTGATAATATTCCTATGGGGGAGTATTGTAGCTATGTTAATATGATGATATGTTACATTCATGACTGTGTTTATCATTGATGTCAACATAGTAGTTTTTTGTGGTATCTAACAAAAGAATAGCAGAAAGATCAAGATGGTACAGATGATTAGTTGAGTATTTTCACTGTTTGAGGTTATGAGAGATACTTCTAAGTATCTAGTATATGCAGTTAATGTCAGATGAAGAATTGTTAAGTCTGGAAGAAGTTATGCAAGTTTTGGTTTTTAGAGAGGCATGTTTTGGTAAACTTGTTATATCTCTTAGTAGATTTGTAATTCTGGGAGTCAAGGTTAAGGATGTGAATAAGACATTTTGGTAATGATGTGGCTTAGTTTTCTTGTCATAATGACACATGTATAAGAAGTTATTTAAGTTGAAAGATGGAAGATTAATGTTATCACTAAGTGTAACATGTTCTTAATGTGGTCTTATAATAATTGATTGAGAAGCTTTAACAGCTAACTCAAGGAATTGTTTTATGGATTTGATATAAAGGAAGGACATTTTCATTTATTATGATATGCATGGATTATAGATCTGAAGTGATTTTAAGTAGTGGTAAGAATAGAATGGAAAGTTGAGAAGAGCAGAGAGAAACTTCATTATCGATGTTGTATTGTGTGATCTGAGGTTTGATATTTAGATCCAAGGTTTGTGACCTGGTCTACAAGTTCTAATAGTGATTGGTTTGGTTGATAGAATAGAGAAAAGAGGAACTTAATAGTAAATTACTTGTTTGGGTAGTGAGCTCTTCTTGTAATTGAAATTACATGTTTGGGCAATGGGCTCTTCCACAACTCCTAACAAGGTTGGCTCAACTCCTAATAGGGTTAGAATCTCATAACAAGGATTCATAGTCTCCTAACAAGGACTCATATGTACTAAATATTATAATAGAATCCCAATAGGGTTCATCCTCTAACAATAAATATTTATAATAGTACATCATCTTGTGGGAATCATTCCGATTAGGGTTTTCCGTTTGATCAAGGGCTTCCCTAGTTAACATATCTAGTGTAATTATCTATGTTCATCTTATTATGGTTGTTGATTTCTTTACTTGAATGGTTAAGATTGCTTAAAGTTGATAAATGTTTTAATCATTGAATAACTAATTCAACCCACCCCCCCCCCCCCACCCCACCCCGATTATCTTAGCAGACTTTTGTTTCTAACAAAAAGACCCTCATGTAATATTCATCCTTGACTTACTACACACATCCCTCTAACATCAGAGGATCCTTGTTTAAGTCCTAAAAGAATTAGTAGTCCCTTATAACATTGATGTTTCCTAGTTCTAGACCATGGTTGGAAACCTATCCACATCACAACATATCACCTTTTCACCTCAGGATGTCCCTAAAGATATACCTAATCATAATGATCCCCTTCATCTTGCGGTCTTTATCCATAATGCTAAGATCAGACATGTCTTGATAGATGGTAGAGAAGGATTGAACATTTGTACCTTAAAAGTGGTTAAGGGTCTTGGTTACTCTAAAGAAGATATAGATCCCTCTAGAAGAATCACAATAAAGGCCTATGAAAATGGTGAACAATTCTCCAAAGGCATTATTATATTACCGTAAGAGGTTGTCCATCTACTAAGAATACATTATTATAGGTCTTAGATATCAAAATGAATTGCAACATGATACCAAGATTCCCTTGGATTCATGAGATGAAAGTGGTGCCTTCTACATATCACAAGTGCTTAACATTTTCCTATAACAATGTAGAAGTTACCATTCCTAGTGATCCAAATCCTTTCCAATTTTGTGCTAGTCTTAGAGAAACCATAGAATGCCAAGTCCTGATAAATAGTGAAGCAAAGCTACTTGATTCCTCCAAGTATGTTGATCCTGCTAAGCTCACAACTACATTCAAAGGAAAGCTAAAAATTAAAGACCAAGGTTGTTGTGAATATTCCATGTCACAGGCCTTTCAAATTGAGTAATCACCCCTTTCTCCCAAATTATATGGAAAACCATAACTTATGTAGATTAGACCTAAATTCACATTATAGAAGAAACCCTTTGTGACTTTTCACTAGTGGAGGTGGCATGTATGAAGAGCATATTAATGAGAACACATCTACATGGATTGAAAATGCTAAGGTAGAATAAGAACCTACTCCTATATCACCATAAATGTATGGGCTTGGATTTACCATCATGTAGGAAAAAGGTGATGATGGATGTAGTGGCCTAGGATCTCAAAAACAAGGCATCATTGAACTTATTACTATAGAAGGACAACATCATAGCCTTGGAATTGGATTCAAACCATTTGTATTAGGCCTTCCTAATACTAAGTTATCTTTGTCTAAGAATGTAAATGCTTCAACTGATGAAAAGGCATATGAGAAAACCCAACCTAAAACCAAAGAAACTACACTAAACATTGATGATCCTGATAGTTCATATGGCCTTGACTACATCTTTGGTCATAATGAACCACCAATACAACATAAACACATCATTAGAACTTCATCTATTCCTTTAACCCATCTAGAATCTTGTGACAAAATATGATGGAACTCAAGTTCTCTCACCTCTAAACATGGAGCCCATTATCCTTATGATAGTGATACCCATATCTTTTCCTTTAACCAAAGTTTATTCAACACTGACGATGGTATTTCCCTAGTTTATCCTAAACTTATTTATTGGGACCAATAAGGACCATTGATAATTGATCAGTTTGAAAATGATGATACCATTGTGAAATTCTTTGAACTTCGTGAAGACATTCCAAGAGGTGACCACAAATAAAGATTTTCCATTAACTTAAACATGATGGCCTATTTTAGGGATTCAACTCCATGTTCTAATCAGAATTTGGAGAAATAACAAAAAATGACAAAAGTAATTCTCTTGTTGAAAACTAAAATACACCATTAGACAATGAAAAAGTTTAAAAAAAAGGACATATCCAAGGGTAAGAACCTCTTTGAGGCACCAAGGATGGAAGATTGGACATACCCCCACTAAAAGAAAGATTATCCTTCCTTGTTGAAATGCTAGAAGAGATAAATCTAGGAATACCTAACAACCCTAAGATCATATATTTTGCAGCCTTGTTATCAAAAGAAGAAAAGGATTAGTTTGTTAGATTCTTTCTGAAGAGATAGATCAACTTTTCTTGATCCTATGTTGATATGTCGGGATTAGATCCTAAACTAGTGCTTCATTATTTTCTATTAAAACTAGGAGTGAAACCAGTAAAGAAAAAGTTGAGAAAGATGCATCCCCAAGTAGCTCTCCTTATCAAAGAAGAATTGAAGAAACTACTGGATGCAAGCTTTGTAAGACCCATTGGTTATGTAGAGTGGATATCTAATTTGATACCAATAAGAAAACACTTTGGGGACATTCAAATATGCATAGACTTCTATGACCTCAATAGAGAATGTCCCAAAGATAATTTCTCATTTTCAAATATATAGATCATTGTAGACATGACAAGTGGATATGAGATGTCATCACTAATGGATGGCTTCTCAAGATACAACCAGATTCAAATAGCTCTTAAATATCAATACAAAACAACTTTGACATGCCCTTGGGTAATTTATTGTTGGAATGTTATGCATTTCAACCTTTAAAATTTTGGGGCAACATATCAAAGAGCAATGACTACTATCTTCCATGATTTTATGCACATTCTAATGGAAGACTACGTAGATGACTTACTTTGCAAATCCCTTAGAAGAAGTGCTCATTTGGGCATCTTAGACAAAATATTGAATAGAATGGAAAGCTATAATATTTGTTTGAATCCTAAAAAGTGTGTATTTGGAGTTATTTAAGAAAAGCTCCTAGGGTATATCATTTCTCAATGAGGCATCAAGGTTGACCCTGACAAAGTAAAATCAATACTTGAAATGCCTCCAACAAATCTAAAAACATTAAGAAGTCTACAAGGTAGATTATAGTCTATCTATAGATTCATTTCACAACTAGCTAATAAAAGTCACTCCTTTCAACATCTATTATGTAAGGGAGTGTACTTTAAATGGAACAACCAATGTGATGGGTCTTTTCAATAACTTAAGGACTATCTTCTAAACCTGCCAATTTTAATGGATCCTATTTTAGGAAAACCCTTTATTTTGTATAGCTCCACTATGGAGACAACATTAGGAGCTCTCTTAGTACAAACTGATGAACAATGGAGAGAGTGACCCATAAATTGCATCAGTAGAAACACTTTTAGGATATGAACTAAACTATTCACTCAGTAAATGAGTATGCCTTGATGTTGTCTTTGCAGCCCAAAAGCTAAAATATTATGTGCTACATCAAAAAATAATGCTTGTCTCTAAGATTGACCCATTAAAATATCTCCTAAGTAAATCTCACAAGGAACTTAACCAAATGGGTTATGATCCTTAGTGAATTTGACATAGAATGTGTTGATGGAAAGGAAATCAAAAGGTAAGTGATACTTGATTAGTTAGCAGCAGAAATTATGACTGATGATCATCCTATGTTGATAGATTTTATAGATGAAGGCATATTTAACATGGACATGGATAATGAATGGAAGCTTTACTTTGAGGGCTCATATATAAGAAATGGTTCAAAAATTGGTATCATGTTTGTCACACCCCAAGGGGATATAATCCCTAAGTCATACTAGATAACATTTAGTTGTACAAACAACATAGCAAAATAGGAGGCAATGGTCACTAGATTAATTCTATCTATCCAATGGAACATACAACATTTGAAAGTATATCATGATTCCCAATTAGTCATCTATCAACTCAATTCCCAAGAATACACAACAATCAAGCTAACGCTATGGCTACTATCACTTCTATGATTGATATGCCTCAAATGTGGAACATTGTGAGTTCCTTGTAGAGCAATTTTTCATTCCAAAACTTAATCTCTCTTAGTATGAGTTTGTGTGTGAACTTGTTGGTCCCAAATTCCCCTAGTATCGAGGGATTTATGACTATTGACATGTCCAAATCCTACACCTTGATTTATCCATGAATGAATGTTGAGCCTTTATCTATCAAGTTGCTAGATATGTCATCATTAATGATAACCTTTATAGGAGATCCTTTGACCAAACCCTTCTTAGATACCTTGACTCATAAGAAGTTGAAACTACCTTACATAAGGTTTACAAAGGTATATGTGGATGTCATTTCAACAGTTTGAGTCTAGCAAATAAATTGGTAAGAGTTGGATATTATTGGCCCACCATGGAACAGGATGCATATAATTTTTCCAAAACATGTTATAAGTGATAGATACATAGTAATTTGATCCATGCACCAAAACAAGAACTTCAACTAGTTAACACTCCATGGCCCTTTCTACAATAGGAATTTGATCTCATCAAAGCTATTTCTCTTTGTTCCTTTAACACCCATAAGTTCATTATCATAGCAACTAAATACTTTACCAAGTGGGTTGAAGTCATCCCTTTGACTTTCACTATTGGAAAGTAGATTTCAAGGTTCATCTTGAACTATATCATATGTTTCTATGGAGTCCCCTTGGCTATTATTTTTTATCATCATAGTTCATTTCAAAATAATGAAATTGATAAGCTCTATGAGAAGTATAACATCTATCATGGATATTACAGTATTTACCATCCACAAAGAAATGACCAAGAAAAAGAATTTAATAAGACCATTGTCAAGATCCTCCAAAAGATTGTTAATGGCTCTAGTCAAGATTGACACTTGTAACTAAATCCAACTCCATGGGCCTATAAAAAAAGTGTGTGTACTCCCACTAGTACAACATGATACTCTCTAGTCTATGGTACTAAAGCCATAATTCCTATTGAGATTGAAATTACATCATTGAGAGTGTCCTTACAAGATATTGTTGGTGATGAAAACTACAGAGTCTCTAGATTACATGAACTTGAAATTCTATATGAGTGGAGGTGAATTACCTTTGACACATATACAAGCTTACCAAAACTAATTCAAGAGGAGCTATAAAAAGAAAGTCTAAGGTTGTTACTTTGAGGTTGGTGATTTGGTCTTGAAAATAAACTACAAGACTCAACAACATAGAGAATCCAAGAAAATTTGAACCAAATTGGGAAGGACCCTATGTAGTTACTGGGGCATTTGGGTTTGGAGTATATCATATTGCAACACTAGAGGGTAAACCACTACTTATATCCATCAACATCATGCATCTTTGCAAGTACTATACTTGATTTTGTCTAAAAATCCTAAAAAATAGCAAAAAGTCCTAAAAAAAGAAGCAAAAAGAAATGAAAAAAGTCATGAAAAAATGGATACCTTGATGAAAACCTGGCAAATAGGCATCTTGGAATGAAATTTTGAATCAAGAGAAAAAAAAAATTACAAAAGTGAAAACTTGGTAAACAAGTGCTTTGGGAAAGTACCATGGTGAAAACCTGGCAAATACATGTCATGTGTAATTAGTTGTTTCTCCTCCATCTATCAAAATTCCATCTAGTCCCCCACCACCCCCCCCCCCCCCCCCCCCTTATAATTCCCTAATCACATCCTTCATACTGCAAGACATCCCTAGTCATTGATCATGGCCTATGAACTAGTTAATATCTATTGTTATCTTCTTTAGGCATCACCAATCTATGCATACTCTATCTTTGGCCTTTGTACATAGTTTGCATCTTGTTTGGGGGCATATTACCTACATAGTGTGTGAGTATGAAGTTGAATCAGGGGCATGTACCTAGGCACACATTATCCATTGGACTTATCACATATCTAATTAGATCTAATACTTGTGAATCCTTTGTGATTCTAAAAAATCCTAAAAACCCACATATGATCCTAAAAAATCCTAAAAACTTAGATACAATCTTGAAAAAATCCAAATATGATCCTAAAAAAAGACATAAAAATCATAAAATGTCCTAAAAAAATCCATAAACAACACATAACATCCTAAGAAAACCACTAAGAATCATAAAATATCTTGAACAAATCAATAGAACTCATTAAATGTCCTGAAAAAAAATGGATAAAAATCTTTAAATGTCCTTAAATAAACCCAAAAAATAATAAAATGTCCTAAAGAAATGAGCAAATACAAAAACATCAAATATCCCCAAAAACCCTAAAAATTACAAAACCCACTAAAAAATTACAAAACCCACTAAAAAATTATTCACTGTGGATAATCACCCCTTTTGCTTAAACACGTGTACTTTTATAGACTGAAAATCAAAGCATTGTGCTTCAATGACAATCACACCTTAACCTACTATCTGAGAAATGTGAACCAACAATCAATCCAACCTCTCATTATGATACTATCAACTGTACCAACACAAAAAACTATCACATAATAAATCTGTCAAACAGCCTCAAAAAAAAAATGAAAGACACTAAATAGAAAGTAATAATGAATGAGAATAGCTATTTGTTCACATTGTTTAGTGAGTGATTTATTTTTTCTTTATTTTTCTTTGATCATGTTCCTATGCCACTTGATGATATAATATGATCTATGAGAGTGGTTGGGATGGTTCATGATCATCTTTTTCCTTTTTGTTTATTGAGTGTACCTTTGAGAGACTAGGGCAGGTATATATGCCCCAAGAAGGACAAGGTCATTTTCTGTCTACATAGTGCTTATTTATGCAAAAGGTTTTCCTTTTTGCTTTGGCCCTTTATGCCATGATGTTTTGCATTCCATTTTCCATGTCAAAATAAAGATCCTTTGACATATAGTACACTTTATGAAAGAAAAAGTCCTCACCTCATACTAACTAGTCCTCATCTCATCTCCTCTATCTCCTAATGTCCATCTCTTTCACCCTCACCATGGTTTCATACTCTGATGTACTAAAATAAATATTCATCCTACATTCTTGCATAGGTTAAATGTCCAAATAATCCAAAGCAATACATATATAAGCATGACATTCACATAATTTTACATTTTATTAGTATTCATTTCATATCATTTTACATTTCATTTGCATTCATTTCATGAGAAAAACATGTGACAAAAAAAATATGTCATTTCCTAACCATAACGTGTGATAAACTAGCACATGATGTCATTATATAAAGACCACATGGAAAAATATAAATGTACCCATATAAAGCATATAAACATGAGCATAATCCATCTCATATAGTCATCATAACATAGGTACATGTCATAAATGTTTCAAAAAGTATCAGAGTACAGAATCATGGTTTACATCAATACTAACTACATGTAGGCATGAACCATGAAAGAGAATAACAAAATGAAAAGAATCCTCTTTTCACAAGAGTGCATTTATGTCAATATGTATTATACATGGCCTCGTGGCCTCTGTACAATTGGCATCATCAGTCCCATCACACCTCCACTACTATGTGTCCTCTTTGTACAACATGAATGAGATCTTGTTGCCTGATAGCTCTCTACCTTCTACTCTTGTGGAGCTTTTGTCTAGTAATGATCACTCTAATATTGTGTCTCTACATGTGTCACAGCCATTATCCCAGCCAACTCTCAAAAGGATACATCATGGATGCTACTAATGAAGTCCCAAGACTCCTAGAATGCCCTCTCTACCCTTTGTACTATTTCAACCCTCTCTATCATAACCTGGTCAACAACTACCTAGTGCTCCTCTAATTAACTCTAGAGCCCTTTAATCATCTCCATCATTTGTA
The DNA here is from genome assembly GCA_028749045.1 of Cupressus sempervirens. NCBI lineage: Eukaryota > Viridiplantae > Streptophyta > Pinopsida > Cupressales > Cupressaceae > Cupressus > Cupressus sempervirens. The sequence goes on from CM053791.1 coordinate 380,151,177, forward strand.
ACTTTGATTCGCTAGGCCCTATCTATAGTGATACTAACATACCCTCTATTTTATCTATTGGATCCTCCTCTATACCCATTGATGTATCATCCACACCTCTATCCTCCTTATCATCCCATCCCTCATCCTCATTTCCACCTCCATATGACTCTCCCCTACCCTCCTCATTATCCCCTCCCTCATCATCATCTCCTCCTCATCATCCTCCCCATCCTCATCATCCCCTACCTCCTCATATCTGTCCTCCTTACCATCACCCTCCTCATTATCCTCATCATCTTCCTCTCCACCATGCTCTTCCTATGGTTTAGTCTATGGTACTCGCACTGTCAAATCTTTCAACGGCCCTAGTCAATGTTGATAAAACTATTTTTCATACACTATTTTCATGCCTATATCTACCACATCCATTGATACTCCCCAAAATATAGGTTGTAGCTCCTCTAACTATGCATAAGTCATCTGTGTCTAGATAGGCACCCCCTACTCTCTAGTTTATGCTCTAGATCAAGCAAATAGAGCAAGACCTATTGGTACATCCTACCTCTCACCAAATTATTGATGTACCCACTCTAGCATGTACATCTCAATCACTAGGTGTCTAATCACTATGCACACTGTCAGATAGTGTGTTTGTCTACAAATATACAAAAGGTGGATCCCATCATCATCCCACCTTAGGCAATCTCTATATGGTCTCCATATAAAGTAGGATGATATCCAACTAATGCTTGAAGAATCAGGTGTATCCTAGTGGTCATCATGCCAGTATCCCTCTATAGTTGTACATGTCGGGCATGTCCTCAACTAACTCCCTCTCCATAGGTGGACTGAATATGGAAATATACTCATAAGCCCAAATTTGTAGCAATGTACCTCTAGTGTTGAAAGTTAATCCACCTCTATATGAAACCTAGTGTAGATAATAGTATAACATCTCAAGCATGCAGGGGCCTCGTGCAAACATAGTATGATCCATAACCATTCTCTCAAAAACTCTTCCCCATCCAATATCAAATCCATGGCCTCTCCTTTCTAGTATCAGTAACCCATTTATAACCTAGCATATCATAGCAATTAGACACTCATGTTTTGCCACCAATATTTCCCATCCAATCTCATAATCTATACTCCCTAGCTTCACATCTCAATAACTAAAAATTTGGTGAAATGTAGCCTGCCCTGTTACAAGATCATATACTACCAACTCCCCATGGATCAAAATCTAGAGGATGTGCCATACATCCTTCATAGTCATAGAGGCCTCTCTTGTGGGTAGATGAAAGGAATTGGTCTCTAAATGACATCACTCTATCAGAAGCTATCATCAACCCCATGTTACCTCTAATCTCAAGCATGAACGTAATTACTAATGTGGTAGCCCAAGCCTTGCCAAGATTTCTCACTCATCAGTGGTCATCTAGTGGCATAGAACCAAGCTCTAAGGTTTGTGTCCCCTCATCTTCAATAAGGGTAGGTCCTCTCACACAATCATACACTATCTATCAACCTTTTATGGCTTTCTACCAATTCTAACCTAAGTTTGACCCAATTTTGACCAATTTTGACCTTGGTTTAACTAATTTTGGCTATTTTTTACCATTTTTTACTAGGTTGGCCTATGTTTTGAACTCTTTCTAGGGTTTTGAACATACCTACTAAATTTTTGGTCATTCTAAGTTTATTTGCCTTGATTTTGACCCTCTACCTACCTATCCATCAACTTTCTCCCAAATATGATCTAGGTTAGACTAGGTTTGACTATTTATGACCATCTTTGACTAGGTTGACCTATATTTTTAACTCTTTCAATGGTTTTAAACATGTATACCAAATTTTGGGTCATTCTGAGTTAATTTACATTCTTTTTGACCCTCTACATCACTCCCTGTCAACTTTCTACCTTGTTTGACCTAAATATAACCTAGGTTTGACCAAGTTTGACCCCCTATGAATATGTTTGACTAGGTTGACTTGTGTTCTAACCTCATCATAGGTTTTTGGGAGTGTGTGCAAATTTTGGAGCCTATTACCACTATTTTTGGGCCCCTAGAGAATCCCAAAGTGTAGGTGGCACCCCTAACTATGCTTAATATGCACTTGGTCATGCCAAGTGTGCACTTGTGTTTTGAGCACACTTGGGGTAGCTTGATGCCCTAGACTACCTCTAAAACCCTAATTCAGCCTTTTTTGACCCATAGCTAACCCTAAAATGCATGAAACATGTAAAAGACATAAAGGGGGCCTCAATTTACTCATTAGTGGTCCTACATCTTCTCGTTGTCGATGAGTATGCACTCATTCTTTGCAATGTTGTTCCCTGGGTACCCTATCCATCTTCCTTGCTCCAAATCTATTTTCTTCCAAATTAGAGAGTGATAATGACTTCCAAACCCCTCTCCAAGCCATTTTATGACCCTATTATTGCCTAGATGGACGTGCAAGAAGTATTTTCTATGTTGGTTGCAATGCTTTTTGCACTTTGGACCCCATAACTTTTTCATTTGAGTTTTGATTTGTGATCTATCAGTTGTTATGGATTTTTCATCTCATTTTCATCAAACTAACCTATCATTTGCATTGTTTGTTCAATTTCTCAAGGGAGCACCCATATATGCCACCCCTACTGGGGCATGCTTTTATGGATTTTTCATCAGTATTCTTTGCAACAACACTCTAAATCACATTGTGTTAAAGAGAGGTAAAATTTAGATACTCAAAAATGGTTTGCATCTATAGCTTAATCAAATTTTCATACTAAGTCATCCCATTTTCTCATTTTACTAATTTTGATCTTTTGGCCAACTTGATTATCATTCGAGCATGGTTTGAGAATATTATTCATCATTTGTATCCCCTCTCACATTAATTACTAATCATTTCATAATCAATTCACATTTTATTCAAACTTTTTGGAATCCTTTCTAATCAATCTAGAATCATCTCAAATCATCCTAAAATTATCCCAAATTGACCCAAAACCATCCCAAATCAACCCTAATCAAGTTGAAACATATAAAATATCTCAAATCAATCATCATATATCCAACCTAAGAATTTTCATGTACCTCAATACCTTGGCAATCTATCAAACCTATCAAAACTAAAAAATATGACATTATCTGTTAGAAATGGAAAAAGAAATATGTAAATAAGCAATACCAGGAAAGAATCTAAGAGAGTTAATGCATGAAAAGATATTACCATAAGATAGGAGAGAGAAATCTTCAAGATCCAACACCATGAGACAAGATATTTGAAAAAGGGAAAGCAAAGAAAACCCCTTGTGACATTATGAATGACGCATGAAAAGCCTAAGAAGGAAGAGAGAGAGAGAGAGAGAGAGAGAGAGAGAGAGAGAGAGAGAGAGAGAGAGAGAGAGAGAGAGAGAGAGAGAGATCGCTCATACAATAATTGAGAAGAGGAAAAAACCTCATTAGAAATGAGAGAGGAGGGTCATCTCTTAAATAGAGATGAGGAAGAGGAGTTAGAATGTAACTCCCATGTCTATGAATGCCACCGTTCATAAGTGTGTGAGGCCAAGTGTGAGATTCCTCTTAAGGAGGAATAATCTAAATTACAAATTATAATAAATATTTGTCCTCACATATTCCACTAGATGACAAAATAAGATGTAGTAGAAAAAGGACAAAAAAGAAATATATTAGGATACCTTGGCTTATATCCTAATATATTATAACAATAAAGAAAGGAGGTCTAACCTTGGTTTATAAACACACCAAGGAAAGATTAAAACTTCTAACACCCCCCTTTAATCTTTACTTGGGGTAATTATATCAAGGGGTATTAAACACATAATTTACAACAATCTGCAACTTAATCTTCAATATGAAGTAATTTGATTGTCTTCAAGCCATATGGTACATTTGTAGATCCAAAAGAAGTACACGAGTCCTTTGAATGTGATCAAGTGGAAGCATAGACACATCTTCATATGTGAAAAATCAAGAAGGTTCCTTGATGGATCACCTGAAAAAAAAAAGTAGAGAACAAAAAACAAGACAACTATCCACAAGTAGAATTACATTGAATGGACAAGTTAGTAAAAAAATGAAGTTATAATAATTTAATCAAGGAGGAACTAAGAGAGATGAGGATAAATGAATGTGTTCACCAACATGCAATGGCATTAACATGATATCTAAAATAAGTCATAAGCTCAAAATGATCATAATAGATGCAATAAATCTCTCATGAAAGGAACATACTAATGCACAAATGACCATAGACAAGGCCAACTAATGAAACCTACATCAACATTGCATCAATCACATGGATATAGACAGTCCATTAATGAGTCATCCCACTACAAGTGAATGGGTCATGACTCCATCACCTACATGACTCATGATCTAGGCAATAAAGTATGTAGAACATTATCACATTGTATATTTATCAAAGAAATATAAGAGAGACAATAATAAATAAGTAGAACATGTGCCTCGAGCACCAAATAATTCAAGTTACAATTTTTCCAAGAATTATTACCGATGTGGACCAAAGGAAGGGTTTATGAGGAGTAACAACATATTTCCTTCAAATAAGAAATCCATCATGGACAAGCAACATCATTGCCATGAGGAAAAAGATCAACATGGGTCAAAACAACTTTCTCCAAATAGAGTCTCCAATATTGGAGTGCTCCAAGATATGGTAGCCTCGTCACCTATCAAAAAATGATCAAGGTGTAGGAAGTCATACCATGAATAAATCACAACTAGGAACATACACCAAGGAGACAAAGAGATTGGAATGGGAAATCCCCATAAAATATCATCCTCGCATTGAGGAACAAAACTATTAAGAAGAACATGGAGGGAAACTCCATAAAAATCAACCTTTCAAAGTAGAGCATATAGAATCAAATGGAGGGAAACTCCATATAAAATGAGTGCAAACCAATATAGGATGGAGGGATACTCCATGGGCCAGATAAGGAAACTATGTATCAGTTATACTGAGGGGACCTACATAGTTAACCTTGAAAAATTGGCTCCCTATGCAACTCAAAAACAAATATCATATAAACCATGTAGATCAATGGTATAAAACTATAAAATGCCAAAATGGGCATAGAATGATGCTATAAAAGGATAAAAATGCACAACCTAGGTGCAAATCAATAGATCATAGTAAAAATTGAAGGCAAAAGTGTATGATAACTCATAATCCCAAAAAAAATGTAGAGATAACATTGAAGAGAAATAAGCAAGATAAGTGTATGGATATTAGGTAGAAAACTCCATTAAAGGTGAACATGGGTATGTAGACTATTTGAAGGATAGAAAGAATTAAAGATATATACTTTACACAAGAACATACACATCACAATCAAAATAGCTTGTATATTTATCTTGGTATATATGTGTGCGCCCATATATACTTGAATAAATATACCTAAAAAAAATACCATAGTATGAAATCACACCAGTATAATTATTAAATCATAGCTTAATGCTAGAAAAATGATTACCCCCTTTATTTATTTTTTGGAATAATCACCTTTATGTTGAATACCTTGGTTCAAAATATAATCTCAAAGTAATAAGAACATAAAGTCATGGGGCTAGAAAAGATCTCCCCTTTTTTCCATACATATGCCTCCAAGATTGGAAGTGTTTTAAAAAGAAATTTTTTGAAATAAAACATTAAGAAAGATATAACTATGTGCATACAAATTAACTAATAATATAAAAAAATGTCTCAATTATATATAGAAAGAGATATGTAAAACCATAGTATAATTGATAGTGAGACACACTAATCAATACTTGGTGAAAGGCAAGGAATCAGTGAAAATTGTAGCTATGAATCATCCCCTTGAAAAGGTATAAGTTACAATGAAATTAATATACCCTATTTAACATTTGGTGTAAAATCTAGCAAATAAATCAGATTTGTAGCATCATTTAGGAAGTTCTTCAAACAAACAATAAATGCAATATGTGTTATGCATATATGAGGGTTTGAACTATTTAATTTCATTTTGTAAAATTAATATAGGCATGCTTATATAATATATAAACTAATAAGATATAACCTTCTATTGAAGTACTTCACCAAAAAAAGTGTTTCCTACAAATAATAATCAAAATGAATGTCTTTTCATATCATTTAATTTAATCTATAGAATTAATGATTAAAAATAGAGAAAAAGATTTATTTAAAAAAAAATTTATAAAAAAAAAACTTAGATAAAAAGTTTTAATAGGAAAAAGCTTACAACACAACTATTAATTATATGCTTCTTAATTAGAATAATTGAAATAATGAATCACAATAGAAAAAGAGACAAAAAAATTGATACTCAAATTTTATATAAAATGTTATATTACACTTATTTTTAAATGAAATAAATGTCTAGATTAAAAAATACAGATTATAACAACAGACAAGAATAATAAGATAGGTGTTTTTTTTTAAAACACTTTAATGGAAATTAAGATATACAAGATAAACCAAAATTATGATTACTTGGTAACATTAATACAAATAATAATAAAAGAGCAAAACAATAATGAGATAATGATACAAAGAGAAGAATGAGTATGATTAATATAAAATTTGTTACAACTAACCCTGCAAAAAAGGTTAGTAAAAAAATGATAGAGTTCAAATTAGGCAGATAAGAATATACTAAAAAAATGTTAAGAAACTTTCCAGAAAAGAGATTGCAAAAATTGATTTGAAATGATTTGATTTTTGAAAAAAGTGACAGAGAATGCAGAGAATGAATTAAAAAAAATGGAACAAACTCATAATAGAGTATGAGCTGGAGTAAAACAACAAATAGATCAGAGAGGTAATATAAATCATTCAATCCTACATAACAAGTGTTAACAACTAAAAATAGAAAGAATATAATGAGAAAATCAGAGAAAAGGAAGAATAATAATTATGCATGTAAATAATCCAATGCATGTCCAGATAATTCAATGCAATGAAATAAGAAACAAAAAAAAATAACTCAGATGAAGAGTGGGTGGGGAGAGCATGCATTCGATCTGATTTTGCTCTTAAATTTCTCACCATAACAAGCAATCTTCTAAAAAAAGAAACCTGCATTTCTTTGGCTTTTCATGATTGACTTCTGATGACGTAGATGCTCGCTAGGGCTGCAAGCATGTCCTTCATTGGTAGGCCTCATCTTATACTTCCAGTAGATTTCCATCAGCAAAAACATGTAAAAAGGCACCACCGACAACATGGGTTTTAATGTGTTGCGAGTCATAGCAATAAGGCCCTTTCTCAAGCGACCCAGACCAGGGAATGTTAATAGAAGAAGCATGATTGCCTCTACTCCTTCTGTGTATCCAAGAACTACCCACTCCAATGCCATTTTCAAAACCCACTTTCAGATCTGAATTATTTTGAAATAGACAAAATATCTCTTTCGGCTGCCAAGTGTTGCAAGGCCAGAAACACTTTCTCGAGTTAGCTCAGGATCCCCTTGCTTAATACTTATGTTGGCCTCTACAAGATCATAATCATATTAATTAAAAATATGTAGGTGTTCCAGCTCTAAATCCTAATTTTTTCTCATTTACGATGCACCAAAGCCCACCCTCTTCAATATTCTAGATATCTTTTTGTAATGGCTACATTCATAGATGGCTCACCTCCAAATAGTTGAGATCTTATGATTTTATGCACATTCGAAGCTTTGGTCATAACTTTAGGTCTTTTGTTATCCCATCGACTTGGAAGGGATGAAAAAATGAGTCAGAGTCGCACAATCTCCTTTGACAGTGATGAGGATGATATACTTTTTGATGCTAAAGAGGCGTCTCCCATTCACCAAAGAAAGTTGAAAAGATTGAAGAGATCAAGGGAGACTCCCAATAACAATCCAAAAGAGAATACTGATATTGGTGACGCCATGGACTACATGAAAACCAAAGAGTTGGAGAGCAATGACCATATGTTCAAAATTAGTTCACCAAGCCTCCCTAATAAAGAAGAAGATTAGATTGGCCAACAAAGCTCTTACAACTAATTTTGGGCATGCAGGCCGTATCATACAGCTTACTTTCAACCACATTCATGCAGACCCAATATTTGGCATAAAAGCCCACAGGTACTAAATCATCTTCAGCCTCTCAGTGCACATAAAAATGACAGTTATGGTTCCAAAACTCACAAAAATCTAAATTAGAAGGAACATAGGGCTAGTTCAATGCAATAGAATCCAATATGAAAACTTTTTAATTATAATATTAGAAAAGAATTAATATTATTATCAAAATGAAAAGGATAATTATTTGAGATTTTGATTTATATGAAATGATAAAAGATAATAATAATTAAAATTTAGCACAAATTTTGATAAAGGAGATTTAGAATAAACTTAACTAATAAAGTAAATAGAGTTACTAAATTTTTTCTACTAAATTAAATTAGTTTAAAAAATGAAATACATTAGAATAAACTCTCTCAACAATATACTAGATTGTACTAGAATATACTATTAAATTAGGAGTGTGAATCTTTAAATTCATATTATTATTTTTATCAACAATATATCAAAACCTGCACAAATTAGAGCAAAAAGAAGTTAATCGGGTTTGGCGGTAAATCAGGCAAACCCAAAAAGAAAAAAAATTCAATTTCTTCCAACTTAAGAAGATTAAAAAAGAAATTAGTGAAATCTCTCTCAAGAGTCTCCTTTGAACCGTACCTTCATGCAAACACTCAAAAACAAAGATTAAACTGCTCTGATACCATGTTAGAAATGGAAAAAGAAATATGTAAAGAAGCAATACCAGGAAAGAATCTAAGCGAGTTAACGCATGAAAAGATATTACCATAAGATAGGAGAGAGAAACCTTCAAGATCCAACACCATGAGACAAGATATTTGAAAAGGGTAAAGCAAAGAAAACCCCTTGTGACATTAGGAATGAGGCATGAAAAGCCTAAGAAGAGAGAGAGAGAGAGAGCAATCACTCATACAATAATTGAGAAGAGGAAAAAACCTCATTAGAAATGAGAGAGGAGGGTCATCTCTTAAATAGAGATGAGGGAGAGGAGTTAGAATGTAACTCCCATGTCTATGAATGCCACCATTCATAAGTGTGTGAGGCCAAGTGTGAGATTCCTCTTAAGGAGGAATAATCTAAATTACAAATTATAATAAATATTTGTCCTCACATATTCCACTAGATGACAAAATAAGATGTAGTGGAAAAAAATCAAAAAGAAATATATTAGGATACCTTGGCTTATATCCTAATATATTATAACAATAAAGAAAGGAGGTCTAACCTTGGTTTATAAACACACCAAGTAAAGATTACAACTTCTAACATTATCACTATCATATCCCTCAATGCTAGATCAAACTATTATTTTCATTGTCAAGTCCCTCAATGTCATATCATGACCCTATCTAATCAATTTAATAACATTGACAGTGTTCATTGATGTTATTATAATCAATCTTATCAATCAACTTCAATTCTATGGGATTTATAATGTTCATTAAATGTCACATGTTATTAATCATTGTCATGTGTCCTTAACATGTTATCAATTCTAAGAAATCAATCAATTTGATAATGGTTTTGATCTACCCTCCATCATCCTAATCAACCTGCTTAATGACCATATTTAATCCTACATTTACCAAATCAAATTTCCCAACCATTTACTAATTTACCCTATAGGTTAGATAAC
>CM053791.1:380165871-380405871 GCA_028749045.1 Cupressus sempervirens
ATAATACATGGGTAATCCAATTACCTCATCTAGACTAACTAGCTAATCATCCAATTCTTTTATCTAAAAGAAAACTTGAGATCTGGGGGTTGTATCACTAGGTATTGATAGTTGCAATTGTTTCCCCTTCTCACTTGTTCTTATTTCCTACTATTTCCTCCTTGGAGTAGGTGTCACCTACTATTTAGGTGTGTTAGTCATTAATTTTGTAGGCTTTTCACTTGGCAATTGTACAAGACCTAGTGAAGCCTCTTACCTTTTCTAGTGTCATCATTGTGCCTTTTACCTTTTCTTTCTTCTCTTGTATCTAAGGAATAAGCACTCATGTTAATTGTGAAAACATAATTATAGCCTTTCCTTTTTTCTTGAAACTTGTATCCTCTACTACTAATATAGCCTCAACTTTATCAGTCTTTGCCATCTCAAACTTTGGATAATCTATAACTTGTAACAGAATTAGATTTTTACAAGGTAGATTTGTTTCTAACATGAGACTCTACATATCTTCCTTAGTTAGAAAATTTTGGCTCTGTGGAGATGTGTCAGATATATTTTTGATAGTAATAACCTCATGTTGTTTACATTGATGCAGTAGTTGCTTTATCTTTTTAGTTAATTTAGCAATTTTTTCCTTGTATGCATCCTCAAATTCAGTTACATCTTTTCCTTCTCTAGGCTCTACTATTGGAGTAATCACTCCAAATACTTCCTTCCACACCTGAATACTATCCTACTCAACTTCATGAGCCTTATTTTGAAAATTTTGTATGCCCTATCTCTTGCCATAAATTTCTCCATGGAATCTTTAAGGGCTATAGATATATGTGTCTTCTCTAGATCTAGCATAGCTTGTGCTAATGTAGTCTCTCTTATTTTCATTTCTATGAGTAGTGCCCACTTTCTTTTGGCATCTATCTATTTTTAACACCTGTTAGGAATCCATCTCCCAATTCCAAGGGTGTACATCTAAATTTAATCATCATATCTATCATAGCTTATTTAAGTTTAACTTGATCCTCATTATTCAAAGAATCATAGTTAATATCTTTAAATCCTACAAAATTTCCTAATTCTATAACCTTTTCACATACCTAATCTATAGTCATTGGAGGGATTCTCTTTATAATTTCCAATTTTCTTGGTTCATTAGACTCAGTTTCTTCATCATCTTCCTCCTCCTATGCAATGATCAATTTTCTCCTTGTCCTCTCTTATATATTCTTCTATGGTGAGTTGGTCAATCTATTCTTTGATGGACTTCCTTTACTCTTCATATCTAGGGGTTGAGTTGTCTTTGATCTTGTTATGATTTTCACTTTTGAATTTTGAGCTACTTCACATCTCTACTAAGATCAACTTTCACCTTAGGATTAACAATTATTACCTTCCTCTACTTTGTTTCCTTGGGCTTAGCAATAACCAATTCTTTTCCTTTTCCTTCCTTGGACTCAATAGGTTGCTATGATCCTTCCCCTTCTTCATTATTCTTTTCCTCAAGAATCAACTTTCTCTTTCTTTTCTTCACAGCCTTAGGTATGTTGGATTCTACATTTTATTTTGCCATTATTATTTCATATGTCTCAAATTGCTTGGCATCAACATTAACTTCATAAGGCGTAGTCATTGACCATGCCATTCTTGGTATTATGGCCTAAGCATGTACAAAATATGTGTCCACTACAAAACATACCTCATCATAATACTTATCAATGACCAAATTAAGTATTCTCATTTTGTTTCTCATTTTATTTTTGAACTCCTCAAAATAATTATCGATTATGGCTTCAAAATTTTCTCCCAAGCTATTAATCAAGTCATTTAACTTCTTTATAGTAGGTTTATTTCTATCCCATGCTACTATTCTAATCATAGGAAATGAATTATGTGCATAGGAAAATATTCATACTAGCAAAGATTCAAACTTACATGATGTATTCTTTACTTTCCTAATTGCTTCTAGGTTCTCTAATTATTGTTGCAGTTGCAACTTGGCAAGGTCATAAGTATAATCCTTCTTAACAATTTTATACCCCAAATCCACTATAATGCATGACATACTATTTAGTCAGTTGGATTTCTAAAACTTGTGTCTAATCACACGAACAAGGAATTCAATTAAAGGATCTTCTATCCCATCAATTTAAATTCCTCTACCATTCCACTTTGCTTTGGTCATTTTTTCAATTTCATTCTTTTTTGCACTCCTCATGCTTTTGGATCGATCCAAGGTAGGGTATCTAATTACTCAACATATTATGGCCTTTTTTATTTTGATAGGTCCACCTTCTAACCATATCTTCATGTCATGGATGCAGTTGAGCATGAAATTTATCCATTCTACCTCAAAAACCTTAGGGAACCTTAGGGCATGGGTAAGCTCTTTCTTGACAACTATTTTGTTCTCATATTTTAATACACCATTGCTACAAATATTCTCATTAGTTGCCCTAATTTCAAAATCTCCAATCTCTCCTACTTTGCATAGGTAGAAAGATCTTATATCTTGAATAGTTAAAACTTTGGGTAGAATTGACAATAGGGCACTAATATCATCTTTAGTCTTCTCAACAATTATACTGCCCCTAAAGTTTGGTGGAGGAAACTGGTCATTCCTCATAATTTGAGCATTGCTATCTTTCAATATTTCACTTGATGATGCCATTTTAACTAAGGTTTTGACAAATAAACTCTTTTGTGATATCTTCTAAAAATAATTTACTTATAACCAAAAGTAACACTTACTGATGTAAACAAATGTGTCAATGCTCCATTGTGATTTTCTTTCTTCTTCATTGAAATTGCCTTAATCACCTTTAAACCACTTATTGGTGAATAAAAATGTATGCTCAAATTTGATAAATACCTTCAAATTTTAATATTGGGTTTGCAATAAATGTTCTTAGAATTGGTTGGTGTATGATAGCTAGCTCTATCTCCATACTGGCATGATTAATGATTTCTTACTTGGCCAACACTAATTCATTTAGTCAATACATCAACTTCCTTTATCACTTAGTCTATATTGCAAATCTCGATCAATATAGACTGTACCACTAATGCTCAATACTTTATGCAGAAAATGATTTGTTTTTTCTTTCCCTTTTATGAATCAATTCTTAATACATCTTTACTTATGTAGATATGAAACTTTAGCAAATCTATATTAGGAATTGATGTAGAATATATCATTGAATATACAATTCCTGCATACCTTCTTTATTTAGTTAATTTTGGTGTGATCTCCTAATCCATTGGATTGGGTGATCTCGGCTTCATTTTCTCCACTGCTTCCAGCTTTCACTGTCTCTGTCCATATTTTCTTTCACTCAAATTTATCTTTTCCATTTTTTGGTGTAGTGATATGTCCAACTTTAAGACAACTAAAACAGATTATTTCTCCATTTAGCCACTTCTCGTAATTTCCTTTGAAATGTGTCTTGATGCAATTCTCCAGAATCTATCCATATTATCCATAATAATGACAACAATACTATGTATTGTAATCCCAATTGTAGGAATTGTCTTTCCCTGATACATGTGTTTGTTTCTTAGGTATCTAGTTGGAGATTGTCTTAAATCTACAGTCATGAGCTCTATGTCCATATTTCTAGTAGTCATAGAAATGTCCTTTAAATGTAGTGAATGAATCATTTTTCTTTTATCTAGATTCATGTTCTTGATGTTCTACCTTCTTGAATTTTGAAAAATTGCTATAGACTTAAGTTTAGAAGTTTTCATACCATTCTTTCCTCTAAAAATCTATGTTGTGTATCCAATTTTACCACATTGATAACATTTAGTTTTGCATTTAGCATTTATTTGTTCTCCACTCTTTGATGATTCTCCTTTTTTAGTAGATGAAAAGTGTTTGTTGTATCCTAGTCCAAATTTTTTTTTTTATAGGCGATCTCATCAACTCTTCAAAGTGTTTGACAACTTCACTTGGTTTGTTCATTCTTTCATAAGTGTCTTTTCATTCCTTAACTCACTTATCATTTTCTCATTTTGTGACCTTAGGTTTGTTATCTCCAAGTCCTTTTTGTTTACTTCTTGAGTATCAACTATCAATTGATTTATCATATCCAACTAATTATTTGTAAGCTTATGTACTTCAAATGATCTATCTTCAAGTCTACTTACCAACTATATTTTTTCTTCTTCATTCATGGCTATGTCTTCTTTCATTTTCTTCTTTTTTTCTATTACTTCAAATAGTAATACTGATTGAGTTTCATGTTCTATCTTGATTTATTTTTCTTCTTTGCTTAGGGCACTATTCTTTTCCAATATTTATGTTATAACTTCACTATTAACACCTGCCTTTCCACTATCAAGTAGTCCTTCTATGTCTACTACCTTGTAATGAGTGTCATTTGGTGATTTCCTTATCTCTTCTCTTCCATCTTCAAGTTATTGCAATGCCATTTGGATTTCAATCATTTGGTTTTAAATGATTTTTACCAACATGTATTCCTCCACCTCCATGATCTAATCCTCTTATACTATTAGGCTTGTTTCAAGAGAACTAGGCTTAGATACCAACTTTTTGGGAGGATTATTGGGAAAAAAGATACTAAGAGGGGATTGAATCAAGACCTTAAACTTTAACTTCAAAAAGAAAATTACTAAATTCACACCTAATTCATCTTATATCTTAGATTTAACATTAAAATTGTAATGTTGAATATAAATGCATAAATCATAGCCATGAAAGATTCAAAACATTACACAAATGATTTAGTGACCTAGAAACACATCAATGTGAAGGTAAAACTAGGGTGGAGATGAAACCCACAAATCTTCATTGTTGCAACAATAAATTTAACCTTTTTTGCTGGCTTTTTGCTTTCTTTTTGTTGTATTTTCCTATTGTTTGTATTAAGACTCATGGTCTTAGTTAGCTCTATTTTTTGGTGTTGGTGCAAAGTACTTCTAGGCTTCTTTGTTATTGTTGTTAGCTACTTTCTAAAAAGTTTTGGCTCCTTTAAAACCTATTTTTACTTAATCAAAAAAAAAAATTAACCCATTAAGGTTACAATGTTTGATCATAATATACGATCTACCTTGTGAGCGGTCTACCTTATGAAAAGCTTCAAGATTGTTAATTCCTACCTTGTTAAAGGATTTCACACTTACAATTAAGTAAGGAATTTGTTAGGAGTTTTACATAGACTTGTTAGGATCACTCAGTTAAGAGATTTGCCTTAATTCAGTACCTGGCCCTGAATTTTCTTTGCAAGCTGATTTTGGATCTCCTATGTACAATGTCTGATCTAATCTCTTAATATGATATCTCCTTTCATTCCTTCACTACTTCAATTTCCCTTGTCTAATCTAATTCTAGACTTAGCCTTTTTTTCTCTATTTTTCCTTGTTCTCTCCTACATTTGTGCATTCATTCACATATGCATCTTCTCCTCTTTTACACATATACACACAGATTCTAAGGTTAGAATCCTCCCTAAATATATGTTCTGTGAAATTTCTATATCTCAATTGACAGTTTACAATTCATCATCTTTTTTGTTTCTATCTAATTTTTTAATTAGTTAATTTTCATTCCTCAGGATCATTACATTCTATAATGATGCACAATCTCCATATTTATTGTCTCTACAAACATTAAATATCATATGGAAATTGGCCAAAATATTTTACATAGTTTTTTATGCAATTCCAAAGTCATGACAAAAGTGAACTGCCATGTATGTGAATGTGCTAACACTAGGTCATCATTAACATTCATACTAGCAATTGACTTCTATATACATATGCTCTCTATTTTCTCAGAAAAATTATCTTTCCAATTTACTTGATCTCTACTAAAATAAATTGGCTTACATATATGTTCGATCTCAACTAGTGTTCTTGGTAGTCACTAACTTTTTTGACATGTAATGCAAAATAAACAAGTCCTTTGTTATTCTTAGCCTTTACTAGATGACTCAGTTGCAGTGATAACCATTCATCCTTCCCTTGTAAATTACTAAGGATTTGAACACTAATAGGCAACATAGGTGTAGAGATCAAGAATTTATGGATACAAAAAACTAAGGAGCTAATTATGCATTTTGTCATAGGAAATCAATCCCTAGGAAGACAGAGTAACCAATCAGAAAATTAGAAGAACTAAGCAAAAAAATAGTGAATTATGGATTGTTGATTATGATCTAGAGCCTTCAATAATTATCTATTTGAGAAGGGGGCCAAGTCTTAAATCATTACAAGTGTGAAGGATGATCATATATGCATGTGAAGGTCAAGGAAGGATGATTTTGATAATAAGTGACGTAAATAGCATCAATGGAGTAAACCAAATGTTGGGATACATGCTTATTGATGCAAGAGCATCTTGACCCTACATACATTATGATGAATGTCATAATATTGTAATATTTAAGTCATTTATGATTTCCTATAACCATGTTGAAGAAATGGTTAAAGTGCTTAACTTTTCATTGTGATGTATTAAAAACTAGAAAAAAATATGTTTGCATTGTAATGGGAGTGCTTAAAGAAGCATTGAAAAATGTACAAGGGTTAAAAGAATGTATTGGGTTGGTTTAAAAGGTGTTGGGAAGTTGTAAACCACTAGAACTACTTTAAAACCATTGTGTTGGTCATTCCAAATAGAAGGGAATGAATGAGAAGAAGAAGAGATCAATTTGAAACATTTGGTTTCTTAAGAATTTTTCATTTTGATTGGTTTTAACTATTTTAGTGTTGGTTACAAGTATTTTATAGCCATGTACAGCCTGGAACCCTTGTATTTTCTATACATTTAAAGATTAGCATGAATAATCTTCTTTTTCTTTTTGGTTTGGAGCAATTTTGTTAAGTTTTGAAGAAGTTATGCTAGTTTTGGTAAAAATGGTTATTTTTAGATTTGAGGATGCCCAACTATAGTTGTCTTTAAATGTTTGGTATAGAAAAATTTGGATGAAATAGAAACTCTAGTTATATTCATTGGAAGGTTATATGAACCAGCTTTCATTTCCAATTAGTTTGAGTCATTTTCATTTAGATATGTGTTAGTTATGTTCATTTTAATGAAGACTGGTTTTTAAAAATCTCTATTGAAGTTGTAGGCAACAAAAATGTTTGAGTTTTTTTCATTTATATATGTTTCAATTATGTTCATTTTAATTAAGACTAGTTTTCATTGATTGCCTACAACTTCAATAGAGATTCTTAAAAACTAGTCTTCATTAAAATGAACATAACTGCCTCATATCTAAATGAAAATGACTCAAACCAATTGAAAATGAAAGTTGGTTCATATAATCTTCCAATGAATATAATTAGAATTTTTTTTTCATCTAAATGTGTGTATACCAAACATTTAAATCTGATTATAGTTGGGCATCCTTAAATTTAGAAATAACCACTTTTACCAAAACTAGCATAACTTCTTCAAAACTTAACAAAATTATTCGAATACAGAAAGAAAAAGAAGATTATTCACGCTACTCATAGAAAATACAATGTTTTAGGTATTACATGGTCATACAAGACCTAGAACCAACACTAAAATAGTTAAAACCAATCAAAATGACAATTTCTTAAGAAACCAAATGTTTCAAATTAATCTCTTCTTCTTCTCATTCATTGCTTTCTATTTGGACCAACCAATACAATGGTTTCAAATTGGTTGTGGTGGTTTAAAACTTCCCAACCACCTCTTAAACCAACCCAATACATTATTTTAACCCTTGTACATTTTTCAATGCTTCTTTAAGAACTCCCATTACAATGCAAATGTATTTTTTTCTAGTTTTTAATACATCACAATGAAAAGTTAAGCATTTTAACCATTTCGTCAACATGGTTATACAAAATTCCAAATGACTTAAATATTACAATATTATGACATTTATCATAATGTATGAAGGGTCAAGATGCGCTTGCATCAATAAGAGATAGAGATCAGATAGAGCAACCTAGTAGTAAAGGGGAGAACAAAGAAAATCATATAAGGAGATCAATTCATAAAAAGAAAGAGGATATTTACAATCTAGCATCAAGTGCTAACCAAAGGATTAGGTACTAAGACATTATAACTAGTGTATAAGGGAAAATCTATTAATAGAGTGGTTTTAACAAGCCCATTTAAATCTCCTAATAGAGTTCTTACTTTTTTGTAAGTTTAAATCTTTTAATCAAGGTAGACTTAACAATCTTGTAAATATTGTTACAAAGTAGACCCCTCAAATGGTAGATCATTAGAAGTGATAAAAAATGTAGCCCTAACAAAAAAACTTTATTGTTGTGGTAGTGAAGATTTTTTGGTGTTATCCCCACCCCAAATTTACCTTCACCTTGGAGGGTTCATGGATAACCAAATAAAAAATTATGTGTTTACATTTATTCTCATGTTGATGGATGAGATTCATAGTTAGATCTATTTATGTTTTATACTTTATGATTACATGGTATATGATCTAACATATGAGATGGATTAGGAGTCAATGTACTTAATCTATTATTTTGTTTTAAGAAGTTAAAATGTTTAATAGATCTTGATTGACCCCGGCCACCCCCCCCAGTATCTTATGTCCTGATATGACTTTCAACAATTGGTATCAGAGCTTTATTCTCTTAGAAGAAATCTAACAGTTTAATAGTTTAGATCTTGGATATCAAGGCTTACAAATTGGGAAAGACTATAAAGAATTAGATGATTGACATCCAAATCATACTACAACAACTTGAAGTAGCAAGAGAGGAGTTAAGGAAATCCTTAAGGAAAAGGAAGGATATGGTCATTCAACAGAATGATACTCTCTACCAATAAGTAGACACCAAATGACTATTTGAAAGATGGACTTCTAGTGACAGCAATGGAGCAATAGAAAAGCTATTAGAGAAGAACATTTTGAATGAAGAAGTTAGAGGTTTGAAGAGAGAACATGAAATCCAATCAGTAAGATTGTGAAGTAACTGAATAGAAAAAGAAAGTTAAAGAACACAAATTCATGGTTAAAGAATATAAAAGGAAAATGGCTACCAAACATGAAGAAAGGTCATCTAATGTGAAGAATCTTACAAACAATTACCTCAACATGATGAATCAATTATTACTTGCAAATCAGGAGCTAAACAAAAAATACATAGAGATTGTAAATATGAGCTCACAAAGTGACCAACTAAGGAATGAGTTAATATCTAAGAAGGAACTATTGGAAAGGATGAATAAACCTAGTAAAGCTATAAGATACTTTGAAGAATTGATGAGATCACCAAGGTTATCTGTTGACACCTTTGGATTAGGACATACCAAGCACTCTTCATCTACTAAAGAAGGAGAATCATCCAAGAGTAGAAAGCAATGAAATGCAAAACCAAAAGGTAAACCTACATGTCATCATTGTGGCAAGTTAGAACATACAAAAAATAGTTACAAAAGCAAGATTGGTATGCATAATCCTAAACCTAAATTTACTAGTAACTATTGTAATTGAAATAAATAAGGACCCCAAGCACATAAATGCAGGTCAAAGGCAAGTGATATACCTATTGCATCTAGATTTTAAGGAAATTTCTGCGTCTTTCATAAATATGGACATAGTGATCAAGAATGCAGATCCAAGGCAAAATTCAACTGGACATCTAAGAAGCAAGTACATGCACCTAAGCAAGGTAACTCTTACAACTAGGGTTATAAAACATGGTGTAGTTGTCAATATTGTGGAGTGTATGGTCTCATTCCCAAAAAAATCATTAAGACACACCTCAAAGGAAATTACAAGAAATGGTTAAATGGAAGCTTAGTTTTCTTTAGTTGTCACAAGGTTGGACATGTCAATAAGAATTGCAAGACCTGAGCACCAGAACCAAGCAAACACATCAAAGGAAAAGAAAAAATTGAAATAAAGAAAATAAAGAAAGAGATAATTCAAACCTAGAGAAAGAAAGTAGAAGCTAGAAGTAGTGGATCAAGTGAAGCTAAGATCACCCAATTCAATGGATTAGGTGATCACACCACTTCTAATTAAGAAAAGAAGGTATGCAAGGAGCTATACACTTGACAAGGATAATTTTATTGGCTAATCTCACTCATCAAGGACCCTACATTTGGCTACTTTTTTGCACTTTTGGGGTGTCCATGTCACCTGCACTTTACCAGAATTGGGTCCCATGCTTAGGTAATTGCCAATAATAATACATAAATATTTATTTTTTAGTGATGACTTCACCAATGAAATCTAATTTTTATATGTAGTAAATTAAAAAAAATTCCTACAATTTTAAAGGTTTCTCTTAATTGATGGTCATATTCACCAATATTTGGTAAAAAATTAAGTTATACTACAAATTAAGTATGCACATTTTACATTTTTCTCTATTCTAGAGACTTTTCATGAAAATTTTTATCCTTTCTCACTTTTCCACAAAATAGATTTGATTGGGGACACTTGTCTTTACTTTGGGAACCTTATTTAAAATTTGGAATCCTTTTAAAATTTTACCTTGAAATAGGATTTAGGCATTTGATTTAAGATCATCTGATGGTTAAAAACAATTGGGGTGCTTCTCCAAAACACCATTCAATAATTTAGAGGGAAACTTCAATGATAAAAGTGGACTAAATTTAACCTTAAATTTTGATAATTAATTAGGCTCTATATAATAATAATAACAAAAATAATAATAATAAAATCATTGTTTCTAAGTATATGTACTTTTTTCCATGATTCTCATTAATAATGAAAGATTCACCAAGATTTTATAGAATTTTCACATGATTGAAAAATAATTGCCAATAAAATTGAAAAAAAATCCTACTTTAAAAAAAAATTGTCAATATAAATTAAAATTTTCCCCCTAAACTTATGTTCAATTTGCCAAAATTTTATACTTTTTTCCTAAAGGGGGGTTTCTTAAAGTTATCCCTAACATTTGAATGACAAATTATACACCAATTCCTCACTAGAGATGTGATTAAAAGCCCATATCTGCATGAATCAAGATGCACTTAGATAGATATAAGAAAAGAATTGAGTAAAAGAATTCATATGCATAATGATTGATGTCGAGCATCACTATTACTATCTAAAGCAACTTTGTAATATCATATGAGTCGAGCATTCATACAAAGACAAGTTGATGTGTGGATCAAGTGAAGCCATGGAGAGCGAGTGATGGAAGAAGAGTAGTACAAAAACAATGTTATGTAAAGGCTAAGACAATTATAATGCACCTAATACAAAACACAATGTATTTATTGTGACCTAATTTGATATATTGAAGTTTTATATCAAATTTTTTAAGTTAATTTTCATTTACCAAGTGATTTAGTGCACCCAGGAAATACAAAGGTGGTTTGTGGGCAATTTCAACAAAAGTGTGAGTAAATATTAGTGTGTCATCGACATAATTATAAAACAAAGTAAGTAAGGTTTGAAGTGTCCAGTTTGGTTATTTTTAAAATTCTTGATGTTAAGTTTTAAAACCCTACTTTCAAAATAACATCGTCTATATCTACAACTAGAAGAGAGATGTTGAAGGAAAGAAATGCACAAATTGTGAGGAACGGTCAATGTGCTCCACCTACTTTTAAGGCATGCCCTAATATTGTGATGAATAGAGACACATCTGGTGTCCTATCATCAATTCCACCTCGAGTTTGATGGTTCATGATTTTCAATCATGTTATATGTGTAAAGTTGGAGAGATTGGAGATTATGAGTTGTGAGTTTCTTATGAAATGTTATGTGACAATAGAATTGTGAAAGATGAGAACAAGATTGTTGTCAAGAAAGGGCTTACCTATGCCCTAGCATTCCAAAAACTATTCATAGTGGAATGGATAAATCTTGTACTAAGATGAGTACATGATATGAAATTGTGGTTAGAAGGTGGACCAGTCAAGATTAATAAAGTGATAATTATTATATTACTAGTTATCCAACCCTGGATATGGTAAAAACAATGAGATGTGCATCAACAAATGTCATTAAGGATTAAACAAAGGCCTAGTGGAATGGTCGTGGAATATTGATTGATAGAATTGTAGACCCTGGTGTTGAATTTATAGTCTATGTAATTACACACAAGCAATATCAGTTGAGCTTATTGAATAGTGTTCCATGCATCGCAGTCAACCTAGGTTATAAAATTGTAAAGAAACACCATAGCTATGACCTAGCCAAGATGCATTTGCAAAAGCCATATGAAAATATTAGAGCAATAAGGAAAGCCAACAATACATCTTGTAAGTTTGGATCTTGCCTAGTTTGTATATTCTTCTATGTACAAAATTTATTCCCTACTGTTGGAACTATTGTATGGGATAGAACTAGACCTGTCACCGAGAAAATCAATATTTTTATTGAATAATTGAGTAAAAAATTAGAGACTATAATGGATAATTACTTTGAGGAATTTAAGGGTAGGATGAAGAATAGAATGAGGATCCCACAATCTATGGTAGATCACTACTATGAAGATATTTGTTTCATGGTTGACACAAATTATACTTATGCATAGGTAGTGTTACCAAGGGTTGCATAGTTAAGACCAATGTAATAGACATAAAATGTTGATGAAGCCATTACAGTAGTTATTGCACTATTATCTGAAGAAATTGACAAGAATTTCAAGCCCTTCAACAATGATCAAAATGGTGATGCAAACCAAAGTTTTGAAGATGAATAGAAAAAATAAAAAGATGATAGAAGATCTTGAGGGGAAACTTGGTGAACTACCACTTGAGATAAAAAAGGGCAAAGGTGAAGATGAAGATTTTGATGAAGAAGAAGAGGAGGAAGAATCAAAGGGTAAATATCTTTTTGTTGTTGAGCCCAAGGAAGCTAAGTAGAAGAAAATTGTGATTGTTGATCCTAAAGTGAAGTGGGATCTTAAGAAGAGTGAAAAATAACTATTACATCTCCTACATTGAGCCTAAGAGAAGGATAATTGCAAGATCTAAGGTAGCACAACCCCCAACTACTAAGACAAAGAAAAGCCTAGTAAAGAGAAAATAAATAAAAGAGATCAAGCAGAATCCACAAAAGAGACCAAGAAGGAAGTTGGTGGTCACACCTAATGAGGAGGAGGATGAAGGAGAAAAAATAGTCTTACAATATGAGTAAGCTTTACATTTTTCCCAGATGGCCTCCTATGAAAATTGACCAAGTATGTGAGAACATCAGAAACTAAGATAGTATAGAAGGCTTTAAAAAAAATTAGATATGATTCTTTAAGTAAAGAAGATCAAGAGAAAGTTGAAAAGGTCATGCTAGATATGATGGAGAAATTCATATATATGCCCATAAAATTAGGCAAAGATATTCCTAAAGATTTATAGAATAAACTAGATGCAAAGTGGAAATGGAAATTATCCACTGAAAGTCAAATAAGGGAAACCACATTGGCCAAAACAATGTCTAAATTAGGGAAGACACGTATGTTTATTTCCCTATGATATTTTGCTAAGAAATTTTTGCCAAAAGTAAGGGCATACAAAATTTTGAGGAATAAAGAACATGAGTTTTTATAGGAGAGCATTTTGATATGGAATAAAGTAATTGGATTATTACTTCCATTGGTAGAAAAGGAAAAAGAAGAAGAAGGAAAAGATTCTATTGAGATATATAATCAAGAATATTATGATGCACTAGATAATCAAGTAGAGGCAATAAGTACAAAGGAAGGAGAGAGTAAACAACAAGACATAATCACTATAGAGGATATTCCTAATTCATCAAAACAAAATTAGAATATCTTAACTAAGGAAGATTTGAAGAATATAGAAACAAACACCTCAAGCACCCCTCTCCCATTTACCAATCTAGTTTTACTAAAAATACAAGATTATCCATGATTGACAATGCATCAACTAATGGTTTTCAAGTTACACCAATCATAGTTGTTTTAGATATGAGTGTCCAGTAGTAAGGAAAATCCATTATTTTAATACCCAAGTTCACTCATGTAATTAAAGGGAAAGAAGAAGCAAAAGGTGAAGTATATCAATCTACTCAAGATTCCTTAGGACCTCATGTTTACGGAGATAAAGAGGTTGAACCATCTAAGTCAGAAAAGACTAACAAGCCTAAGAAGCAAGAGACTGTCCAATCCCTCATTAAACTACTAA
This sequence comes from Cupressus sempervirens, assembly GCA_028749045.1. NCBI lineage: Eukaryota > Viridiplantae > Streptophyta > Pinopsida > Cupressales > Cupressaceae > Cupressus > Cupressus sempervirens. The sequence goes on from CM053791.1 coordinate 380,179,970, forward strand.
GTGTTGTTTACATTGATGAATTAAATGTTACACTTACTTGATATGTCACATCTACTCTACTTGAGAATACTTCCATTGAAAAACTAACACCTAGACCAAGTTCTAAGGGGAAAAAATTCAAATATCATTGCCAAGTGTCAACACCCCATGGTCAGAATTAATGGAATAGAAGTTTGAGTTACCAGAGACTCGAGTGAGTCTAGATGAGGTCATCACATTACCCAAATATGACCTTGATAATATGACATTGAAATAAATGCATAATCTATAATCTTTGTTGAGTCATAAGACAAAGAAAGAATGACTAAAGAGGGAGTTCAGGTAGAAGTAGGTACCTCATGACATTAATGATATTTTCGTAGATGCATTTGATATTCATGATGTAAATGATTAAAAATTAGTTTTAAAAAAATTATTTCATATAGTTGAGAAGTTAAATAATTAGGATATAGAGACCCATGAGAAAATGATCAGATGGTTTGAGAAAAATTTTGAGCACAAAGTTTTGCAGAAAGTCTCAACAAAAATTGCAATAAAATAGGTTGAGCTTTCAAAACTTGCAACTAGTTTGGAAGGAAATTTTCAGCTTATTCATTCATTGTATATAAAACTTTTTGATGTTTATTTCTTTACCATGGAGAATCAATGCTCAATTGATCATATACAAGCATATTTGAAGACTAGTGCTAGTTCTTTGAGCAAGAATGCAAGTTCAAGCTCTCATTCCTTTAATAAATGACATTTGCCTAAGGAAGATTAATGAAGGTGATGTCTAAAGATAGAAACATCATAACTAAATTAATTTAAATTCAAGACATGTTGCAACCTCATATAAATGTAATGTCAAATAAAATATCCATTATGACATACTTAGTCAAGAGGATCCACATCTCTCTATTGCAGATAGTTTAGTTGATCTAGCTGTCCAACTAGAAATCCAAATTTATGTACTAGAATAAGAAAATTAAAGATGGAACCATGGATTAGAGGTAATTTTATTAAATCAAAAAAAAATTTTGGATAAGTACCAATTGACTTCTAGAAACCCCAAACTATAAGTGTCAAAAATAAGGGGAAAATAAGAATGACACATCAAAATAGGGAAACTCGAAAGAATCAAAATGATAGATTATAGATTACAGGTATAAAGAGACATGTACATATATTATGTATAAAAAATTCAAGTTTTTGGATACTAAATCATAGTCTAAGGGGAAGTGTTATTTTGACATAGTGCAAGGCAGGAGAATCCCCATAGGAGATGTCCTAGCCCCCAACAAATAACCATGCAGTGGAAACAAAACAACAAAGCAACAATATTGCAAGATCTGATACCACCCAACAACTTCTTTACTCATAAGTTTTTACATGCAATATGCTTGACTGTAAGGCCTTCCAGGTTAGAGCCAAATACAAAAATTACAAAAATAGTTTTGCGAGATCCCTCAAGATTCAACTCAAATCCTAGCTAGTCCATATCCACAATTTGGTAGAAACCTTTAAGAAAGATCTAAACTTGTGCTCACAAGCTCACCAAGAAATCTCCTAGTTTCCCAAGCCTTAGCTACTAGCTCTCCTCACAAACTCACAACTCCACCATAATCTTGTTGTCAACTACCTCACATTTGGCACTCCATCCAAAAACTTAGGAAAAAAACTCACTCTTTAGCTACTCTGCAGACTCACTCCTCCAAATGAATGAATGTCTAAAGACTCCACAAGACCCCTTACTTATACCCAACTAAGCCACAAGTTGACCTAGCAATTACAAACTTAAATAAATCTCTTACATTAAATATATGTTAAGCCACAAGTTGGCTACAAAAAAAATTAAATACCCCAACACAAATTAAATGTCAAGGTTAGCTCATAGACAACTCGACACCAATAGAAACCAAGACCAAACTAAGTGCCAAAGAAACCAAGTTGAGCATCAGCAAAACCACAAGCAATATCTAGCTCCTAGTGCATGCCAAGCTCCTATACCATGTCAAGATCCCAAACCATGCCAAGCTCTAAGACCATCTTGATCTCCATAGCCCACGCCAAGCTTCAAGACTATGCCAAGCTCCATAGTGTATGTCAAGCTCCCTTCAAAGACTAGGCTACTCAACCAACACTAGACCCAAAAGTGAATGAGAACCACTCCTTTTTTAACTGATTACTAGTCTAAGCACCCTTCAAAGAAACTACCAAGCCTCCTCCCATGAACTCCAAAGTAGTCACCAAGAAAACCCAAGATTCTCCTACATCATATTTTTATCATTTTGAAATTTTGAATGGATTTCTAAGTCATGACAAAGTGTTTTTGTTACTAACTTAAAAGGGGGATATAGTTGATTTCTAAGCCTTGTTGTATATTAGTGTCCAATACTCAGTCATTTTCTAGGTAGCATTGGTCTGTCATCACTATGACCTAATGAAGGCCAAGTTACATGGGCTTGTTTATATTTTCATTAAATGTCAAGTAAGTCAAAGGTTTCTGAGCACCCTAGTGTAGACTAAGTCATAATATATGTCAAGTAATAGATAAGGAAGCTGAGTAAAGCAGAGATAGTTTATGCCAAGTAAGTCAATATCTGTCAAGCATATAGAATCCAAGGGTCAACATGAATATCAGTTATGACCGAGCATTAGGATATTCAATTGTCAAGTAAACCAATTTTAGCATATGTGTTTGTTATGGCACATGCACTTATGTAAATAATTTTTTCTAACTTATATACAATATTTATAGATTGTAGAGATAACTAAGGAGCTAATTATGCATTTTATTAGAGGACATTGATCCTTAGGAAGGAAAAGTAACCAATCAAAAAATTAGAAGGACTAACTAGAAAAAGGGTGAATTCTTGACCATTTATTATGATGTAGAACCTTCCACAATTGTCTATTTAAGAAAGGGTCCAAGCCCTAAATCACTATAGGATGATCATGTATGCACATGACTATTAAGGAAAGAGAAAAGGAAGGCTAAGTTTGATAATAAGAGATAGAGATCAAACATAAAAACCTAGCAATGAAGGGAAAAAATAGAAAATCAGATAAGGCGATCATTTCAAACAAGGAAGGAGGATATCTATAATTTGGCATCAAGTGCTAATCGATGGATTACATATTGAGACACTATAACTAGTGTATCAAGGAAAATCTCTTAATAGACTAGTTTTAATATATCTATTTAAATCTCCTAACAAAGTGCTTACTTTATTGTAAGTTGAAATCCTTTAATCAAGGTAGACTTAACATACTTGTAAATATTCTAATAGACAAGACCTCTCATATGGTAGATCATCATAAGTGATCAAAATTATAGCCCTATAGGAAAACTTTATTACTACAATAGTGAAGATTTGTGGGTGTCATCCCCCACCCTAGTTTTACTTCACCTTGGAGGGTTTTTTGGTAATGAAAATCCTTGTGTATGGGTTTACGTCGGTTCTCATGATGATGGATCAGATGCATAGTTAGATATATTTCAATTTTGTAGTTTATGATTACATGGTTTATAATCTAAGTTATGAGATAGATCAGGAGTGAATGCAATTAATTTATTATTTTGTTTCAAGAAGTTTTAAAAAATTATCAATCTTGATTCACTCCCCCCCCCCACCTCCAAGTATCTTGTTTCCCAATAAGACTTCCAACAATAATTTGTAGATATATTTTTTAAAATGTCCTTGGGATGACAATTTAAATGATTTTTCCACATAAGAAAGATAGTTATTCATTTTGGATGTCCAATCTATGAGTTGAATTTTTAAACCAAGCTATTAATCTAATTAGAGATCCAAATATTTGCATCCTTCATCGCAAGAAGAGAAAAAACCAATTTACTACCACCATTTACTCCACTTCATTTACTCGGAGAGGAATAAACTATTAGTGTTGCACAAGCCTGAGAAAGTCCTAGTAGATCTTGTGTACAATACAAACATGACCTACTAGCCTAGTTGTGATTCATTTCTACATTGTATAGACACACAAAGAGGGAGATATATAAATAGATAGAGAGAGGGATACATGTGGAGATAGGAGTGAAAGATGAGAGAGGAAGATAGAGATAAAGAAAAAGATAAAATCAGAGGGTTAGAGGGGGATGAATAAATAGAGTTAGAAGGAGAAATAACTAGAGAAACTACTCATGCAATGTGGACCAAATTGAAGGACAATTAATGGAGGAGATGACAATGTAAGAAGAGCCAAAGAGAAAGTCTTCGAGGTAAATTTGATCAGATGAAAATGAGAGAAGATGAAAACATTGCAAAATATGTGGAAAGAATCAAAGCAAGTGTGAGTGCAATCAAAGCATATGGAGGACACATTGATGAAAACATAGTTGTAAGCAAGGTACTCAGAAATCTTCTTCCTATTTAGGAAATTAGAGTGTCTTCTATTCAAGAAATGAGATGTGATCCAAATAGCAATATAACTTTGGATGCTCTAGTTGGAAGATTGATGGTTTTTTGCTTGGATACTATGATAACTATGTTCCCAGTTCCAAAGGTATTGAGTTTGCATTTGAAGCCAAACTCTCACTCAAAAAAAGAGTAAGAAATCATAGGCCAATCAATTAGGAAGTGAAGAAAAATTAGAAGAAAGTTTTGGCAATGATTTTGAAGTTGTTGAAGCCCTACTTGCAAAGAAATATTCCAAAGGTAGAGGAAAGTACAAGGCAAGATTCCTCTAATCTACTTTTCTTGTGAAGAAATTGGTCACATTGCTACTAGGTGTCCAAACAAAGAAAACAAGGATGAGAAGAAAAATAATAAGTACAAAGGCAAGAAGGAATTCAAGAACTACAAGGATAAAGGTAAGAAATCTTGTTTTATGGCTAAAGATTCTAATAACAGTGAAGATGAAATAGTATATATTGTTGTAAAAGATGAATCTAATGATGAAGGAGATAAGATGGAACTTATCTCTCATGTTAGCAAAAATAATACATGGATTATTGGTAGTGGCTACTCACATCATATAACTGGAGATAAATAAAGTTTGAACACATTGAATATTATGATGATAGTTGTGTGAGATTTGGAAACAATGAACCTTGTAACATAAAAGGAAGAGGATGTATCTCTTTGACTAATGAACTTGTATGTGATAATGCTTATTGGGTTGAAGGACTAAATCATAGTCTACTAAGTGTGGCACAGTTGAACAACATTGGAACGAAGGTAGAATTTATGGAAGGAAAGGCCAAACTTTTTGATGGAAAAGGAAATTTGGTTGGATCTGGTAAACAAACAAAAGGTAATCTATTTTATCTTGATCCTAGTGAAAGTTCCTATTTTATTGCTCAAGTAGAAGAAAGTTGGTTGCGGTACAAAAGATTATGTCATGTAAAATTTGATAATCTGGTTAAGATAAGCAAACACAAAAGAGTAAGAGGTATTCCTAGTTTGAGGAAACCTAATATGGGTCTATGAAAAAAATTTCAAATTGGTAAGATGGGAAAGACTAGTTTCAAAAGAAAAACCTATCATTCTGAAGATGTATTAGAGCTTGTGCCTACAAACTTATGTGGACCTATTGGAATAAAGAGATGTAGTTGAGAAAAAAATTTCATTTTTTTTGTTGATGATTATTCTAGAATGATGAATATAATGTATCTAAAAGAAAAATCAGAAGCTTTTCAAAAATTCAAGTGGTATTTGGTAGGAGTAGAAAAAGAAACTAGAAAGAAATTGAAATGTTTGAGATCAGATAGAGATGGTGAATTCATCTCCAATGAATTCAATGAATTCTACATTGAAGAGGGAATTAAAAAACAAGTATCAGCCCCTAGTACACTAGAGCATAATGGTATAGCTAAAAGAAGAAATAAATCCATCATGGATTGTGCAAGAACTTTAATGATAGAAAATAATGTTGCAATCAAGTACTAGAAGGAAGAAATTACCACTGTAGTTCATAACTTGAATAGAGTACAACTAAAGAAAGACTCAAATCAAACTCTTTATAAACTATGGTATGGCTACAAACCTAATGTAAGTTACTTGAAATTATTTGGTAGCAAATATTATATCTTGAAAGAATCTAGAAGAGGAAAATTTGATGTGAAAGGTGATGAAGGTGTATTTCTAGGATGCTCCTACAGAAGTAAACTATACAAATGTTTAAATTTTTCTACTCATAATATCATAGAAAGTGCACATGTTAGAATTGATGAGTTTACAAAAAAGAGTGAAGAAAAAAGTAGAAAAGAGCTTGGGGATTACAAAAGATTTTCTTACTATGAACCTGATATCCTACCAAATCTATCTAAAAGAAAGGAGGCTTCATCTTCAAATTCTCCAAAATATCCAATAGCTACTAATTTGTAGATAGTACAACTCAAATCATAGACTAAAGAACCTAAGTCTGAAGCTACCAAGCTAGAGAAAATTGAGTCTGATGGACCCAAGCCACAGACAATGGGACTTGATCTTGATATTGAAATTCATGATGAAATTAGTGAAACTCATTCTAAATCCAAAGAACTTGTGTTAACAAGATATGTTAGAAGGCATCATGCACCTAATCAGATCATTGGAGACAAATCAGATGGAACAATGACAAGAAGCAAATTGAAAGTTACATGTTTACTTGCTAAATTTGAACCTAGAAAAATTAAAGATAATTTGGATAATGAAAGTTTGATTGAAGAAATGAATGAAGAAATAGAATAGATAGAGAAGAACAAAACTTGGACTCTTGTTCCTAGACCTAAGGATAAAAATGTAATTGGCACAAAGTGGGTATTCAGAAACAAGTTGAATAAAGATGAAATAGTTTATAGAAACAAAGTGAGGTTGGTATGTAAAGGCTATTCTCAAGAAGAAGGTATTAATTATGGTGAAACTTTTGCTCCTATTGCAATATTACAAGGTATTAGAACTTTACTAGTATATACAGCTCACAGAGGATTTAAAGTTTATCAAATGGATGTAAAATTTGCATTCTTGAATGGAATTCTAGATGAACAAGTCTACATTGAACAACCTGAAGGTTTTTTAGATCCTAAAAAAAGGGACATGGTATACAAATTGCACAAGCCATTATATGGTCTCAAGCATGCTCCCTGAGCTTGGTATGAAATACTTCTTAACTACTTGATACAAATTGGTTTTTAAAGAACAAATGATATTAGTAGCCTATATATCAAAGAAGGACTAGATAAAAAGATTGTGTTGGCAGAAATATTTATTGATGATACTTTAGTCATAGGAAATGATGACTTGTGCAAGGCATTCTTAGAAGAAATGAGTAAATAATTTGAAATGTCCATGTTTGGTGAGATAAAATTCTTTGTTGGATTGTAGATTCAACAGAAGAAAGATGGCATTTATATTACGCAATCTAAATATATCAAGGATATATTAAAGAAATTTGGAACGGAGGATTCAAGACCAATTGGAACCCCTATGTCTACTAGACATAAGCTTTCCAAAAATGATGATTTCAAAGAGGTAGATCAAACCACTTACAGATCAATGATTGGAAAATTGTAGTATGTAGTACACACAAGGTCTGATATTGCATTAGTAGTCAATATGGTGGCAAGATTCTTAGCAAATCTCAAAGAAAATCACATGATGATAGTTAAAAGAATCATGAGATATCTGAAAGGTACTAAAGAATATGGCTTATGGTACAAAATAGGAGGGAATTTGAACTCAAAAGTATTTATATATGTTGACTGGGCACGATGTATTAATAACAGAAAGAGCACTAGTGGTGGAGCATTCTTTCTTGGTAAAAGACTAGTGTCTTGGATAAGCAAGAAATAGAATTGTATCTCTCAATTCATAGTAGAGGTAGAATATGTGGCAATAGTAGCCAATTATTCTAGCATTGTTTGGTTCAAACAACTATTGACAAGTATGAAGATAGAAATCAAGGATCTAGTAGTCATATATTGTGATAACACCAGTGCAATCAAATATATCAAAGAATCTAGTGATGTATACCAAAACAAAGCTCATTTCCATAAAATATCATTTCTTAAGAGAAATAGTGCAAGATAAAGAAGTCAGAGTGGAATATGTAAATACAAAAGAACAAATTGCAAACATATTCACTAAGTGATTACCTAATGATGCATTTCTATATCTAAGAGGTAAGTTGGGGGTCATTCCCCTATCTAAAGGTCACTAAATGAAGTTTATTGATGCATCAACCAAAGCATGATTGAAGATCAATCACTTGATGTAGAATTGACAAAGGCATATTGCAAATGAATCAGTATTTAAAGTAGATTGATATTCTTTGATTATTGTCTTTGGCATGAGATGTCAAAGAGTGAAAAGTTTACTATCATATCTCATAGATATTGTTGTTGAAAAGAGCGAGAAATTTTCTATCATAGAAAGAATTTTCAAAGAGGGAGAATGAACTTGGCAGAAGTTCTAGTAGATAGAAGCTTTCTAATAGACCAAGAAACTAGAGGCAAAATTCATACTGACAGAGGTAGTTCTCATGCGTAAGAATCAAAATCAAACTAAGGATATGTTTCTTACTTCATTCTTGCTTCAAAATTTTATTATGTTATGACATGTTGTGTTTATGTCAATGCCAAAGAGGGAGATTGTTGAAATAGTTGATTAATTGTGTATTTTCTTTGATGTTACATAAAATGTCATATCATTATCAGTCAGTGTGTGTCGAGCTCACTCAGGAATTGAACACAGCCTTTTGTGGTTACCAAGCATTTCACAATTTGTTTAGTTCAAAAAGCAGTGTCTACAAAGTTCACTCGGGCGTCAAAGTAAAGTTTGCAAAAGTCAAGTGTGAACTAAGATCAATCGATTAATAAAAGAAATATTAGATGGAACTGATGCTAACCAAGCTCACTAGGTTATCATAGGATCTATGCAAGTATGTAGTAATAACTAAGTTCACTTGGTTAATATAGGAAAATCATTTTTGAGTTAGTGTCTACCAAGCAAGGTTAGCTAATGAAGGATTTTCTTATTTTGACATATTGAGTTTTTAGAGTAAATAATTAATTATTATTAAACTTTACTTAAGTTTATTTAGGATAATACATTTTTATATTAGTTTTCATGTAGATAATTAGTAATATGCCTAGACATATGATTTGTCTTATTGACAACAAAGAAGTTAGCAACTTATTAGAGCACATGGGTGTCTACAACATCTCTTTATGAGATACACCTATGTAAAATTATCCTCTCATCATTGTACAAACTCTTTTTCTCAATGGAGGATAATTAACCTCTGGTGGACATGTTCTAAGTTGTAATCCTCATCTCTTTACTGACTCCTGGTCCTTTTAGTTGCCTTTATATACAAGACACTTGTAGTGTGTATTCATCCAATTATCCAATCATCTGATATCTATTATCATTTGATCATCATTAGTCTCTCTTGTGCAAACTATTGAGCTTCTTGATCTTGGTGTTGAATTATTGCCTTGGAAAAATTCTTACATGGTATCAGAGCTATACCAAATTCTTACATGGTATCAGAGCCATAGGAGTTTCATTACATAGCCATTGGAGATTTTTTTTGTAGGTCAATGTTAAAGCTTGTTGATGCAAATCAGATGTTGACATCATATTTAAAAGGTCCAAAAACCCCCCAAATCAACTTTTTTTTCATCAAAATTGGACATCTAAGGTGAAATCTAGAGTCATTTGATTTTTGGAGGTGCGACAGTGGAAATTTAGGAAAAATAATTACAAAGGTGATTTTCAAACAGTGATATCTCCCTCATACAAACTCCTTTTTTTGAGCAATTTTTTTTGTTTTGGGGTAGAATTTTGTGATCTACACATTGGTGCAAGTTGTTGGCAATCCTTGTTCTTGAATTTTTCTACAAGTCATAAATCCCAATTTTTGCAACTTCAAAGGCTTAGTTCAGGCTCATCTGGACACATATTCAGGTGCTATTATTTTTAGAGTGCATGATTTTTTGTCTACTTTCTAGATCTGGTATCTATTTGGAGTAATTTTGAGTAGACATAGTACTTTCAAATTTTGGTCTCATCTTGGCCTATTGGCACTTGTAATCAATTAGATCCTTGAGAGGTCTTGTGTCTTATCTTGTTGACTCCAATATAGCTTCATATTTTTTGTTGTAAGTAGAAAAATTAGAAGTCCACTTATGCCCTAAATTAGCAAGTGGCCATTGTAATTGCACTAAATATAAAATTCCAAATCATGCATTAGGAGGGTTTCTTTGATTTTTTTTCGCATTTTGGGGGTGCATACATTATTTGATCTCATGGAGTCATGTCAAAAGTGTCACTTTGGTTTAAGATTCAAATTTACAAAAAGGAACTATCAAAATGGAGTGTTTTGATGAGTGATCATCTAAGAGAACATAAGGAAGTGTTTCCTTATCGATATTCGAAGATATTTCCACCTAATAGTAATTGGGGACATCTTTTTCATGTTCTTCACTTTATGTATAATACTGTGAGTAAAGAATCTTTTGCTCCTCTTAGTAAGGAAAGTAGTCCTCATGATTTTTGGATGTGTCTTTAGGAAGCATATGGAGATCCATGAGTCCCTCCATTACTAGAGGACATTCTACCTCCAATCACTCTAGTTGCGGTACCTACAACTCTAGATGAGATCATACCTCCTAATGCTCCTCTCGCTTCTACTAATTCAGTTCTAGCCATAGATGCTCCTAATTTAGTGTATTTGGAAACACCATGTCTTCCTATTTCAGCTTCATGGGATGACTTCCTTCTATAAATCACATTGTTGTTTGTGGAGTCTTACGTTGAAGATGTGGCAGACATTATTGATGACACCCATCTTCTCTTTGTTAAGGAGAATTCTTCTTTACTTATTGTGAGGGAACACTTTAACCCTCAACCACTTGATCTTTCTTTTGAAGCTAACATGATTGTGGACACTTCTTTTCAGCAATTGGAGGAGGACTCTTTTACTTCAAAGGAGATATATCAGCCTTTTAAGATTTTATTCCAATTTCCTCAGACATCATATCTTTAGAGGATTCTTCCTACTAGTTGGGGAGCATTCTCTACTACACCTATGGCACCACTTCTTCCTACAAGGAGGAACATAATTCAATTTTCATGGTGTAGCTTCTTTAAACATCAAGGAGCTTCTTTCATGGGTGTGCATTCATCATTGAGGGGAGGATACATTTCTTCTCTTCCCATATCTTCCTATAAGGATGATTCCTTGTCTTTGAAGTTTGATTCACTTTCATACATGGACATGTTACCTTGTTTTCCACCTTCTTTTGGGCATCCACCAGATTGGCTTGTGGCATCTACATTCATCAAGGGCTTGTCAACATATCAGCAAACTTCAGAGGCAAAATCCATAGCATACTACATATGGATTCCTCATCCATCTTCCTATCCACAATGAGAAGTATACTTTCACCTATACTTGGTGTATCTTCTTCCTAAAGGGAGAAATGTCATTTGTAGGCATTGTATACTTTTTTGTTTTCATGACATCCTTGCAGGAGATTATTTAATATGGGGGGGTACCATCATGTATTTTTTCTTATGGGGGGTATATGCTTGGACATGAATGATGTATGTCATACTAGGAGGGTCTTGATTACTCCATCCTTGCATGCATCTTGTATTTCTTCATCTCTCTTTTTGGAGGAGGTTTTTCCTTGAGATATTTCCTCTTTCTCCATTTTTAGAGAAATTGCATTGCATAGCATTGTATGTAGAGCATTGCATTTGTACATGGGTACCTAACATGGCCTAGTAGTCGGGACCCATATTGCATCTTGCATTTAGCTTTGTGAGCTTAAGTGCATTTCCCTAAGTTACACGTAAGAGGGGGTGTTAGTGTAAATAATTATTATTATTATACTTTACTTAAGTTTACTTAAGATAATGCATTTTTATATTAGTTGTCATGTAGCACTTAGGAATATGCATAGACATATGAGTTGTCTTATTGACAACAAAGGAGTTAGCAACTTATTATGACAGAGTTGAATGGGCTTTTCTTGTTAAGATTTTACAGGCCTTTGGGTTTAATCATAAGATTGTAAGAGCTATATCTCAGTTGATCTTTACTACTATTATAGCTTTTTTGGTGAATGGATTATCTTCTAAATTTTTTAGTCCCTCTAGAGGATTGAGACAGGGATATCCTTTATCCCCTATTCTTTTTATTATTATGGTTGATTTATTGGGGAGATATATAGGGAAACTAGTTTTGCAAGGGGATATTAAAGGTTTTTAGCCTTCTTCTCAACCTCTTACTTGTTCTCATGGTCAATTTGTTGATGACACTATTTTCATGGGTAAAGCTGAAGTCAAGGAAGTTAGAAATCTCAAGAAAGCCCTTAGTTTGTACTCCTTTGCTTTAGGTTAGCTGATAAACTGGAGAAAGAGCTCTTTTTTTTTTATTAATACCTCTATTCCAAGATAGAACAAAATTGCCAAAATTCTAGGGTGTTCAATAGGATTTTTTCCTTGTATTTTTTTGGGTCTCCCTTTGGGACCTAAAGCTCTAGACTCTTTTTGGGAAGATCTCATAAAGTAATTTAACAAGAAATTGGTGGGCTAGAAGGGTAACCTTTTGATTCAAGCTAGTAAAATTACCCTCCTTAAAACTTGTCTCCAAAGCATCCCTACATATGCTTTGAGTCTTTTTAAAAAACTAGTGAAATTTGCAGTACTATTGATAAAATTCAAAGAAATTTTCTTTGGTCTAGAACTAAGGAAAAGAAGATAATGGCTCTAATAGCTTGGGATCAAATTTGTAAGCCTATCAGGGAAGGCAGATTGGGAATTAGGTCAGTACACAATATGAATAGAGCTCTTTTGGCCAAACAAGGATGGAGAGTTTATCATGATGATAAGGAATGGAGTACTATATGGAAACATAAGTATCTTTTTAATGCTAACTCATTATCTAATTTTCTATCATCCTCTAATGTTCTCTCCCCTTTTGTTATTTGGGGGGTTGTGCAGGGAACTAAGAATACCTTAAGTAAAGGTTGTTCATGGAAAATTGGAAATGGGTAGAAGGTCATATTTTGGGAAGATACTTGGATAATGGATCATTCCCTGATTGAGGACTTTAAGGATAGGACTCAAGTTGACAAATACAAACAATTGTATGGGACTTTTGTGGGACATTATTGGCATAATAATAGTTGAGTTAACCTTGTTGATGTTGACCAGGTTTTTCATAACATCTAGATTATGTTGAATGTCTTTTCTTTGTATTCCCATCAGGAGGATAAGATGGTATGGAGTGTTGATCCTAGTGGTCATTCAAAGTTTCCTCTATTTCTAAATCTAAGGAGAATGGTAACCAACCCTTTTGGAAAAAAGCTTGGATAAAGGGTCTTATACCAAAAATAAATATCTTTTATTGGATATTGCTTCAAAAAAAAATTTCTTACTCAGGATAATTTGCAAAAAAGAGGCATTAATGTGGTTAATAAGTGTAGTCTATGTAAGGAATTTTTTGAAGATAGAGATCATTTGTTTTTAAACTATACTTACAGTCAACAAGTATGGATCTTTATTCTCAACTACTGGAACATTACCTGGATTCATCAAAATAATGTATAACTTTATTTTAAAAGTTGGAGCTATCCATTTAAGGATACTGATGTTGATTTCCTATGGAAGATTACTCTTCCCCATCTCAGGTGGGGTATCTTGAAAGAAAGAAATAATAGAATCTTTAGAAATAAAGAGATGCCAAGGTGGGTGCTTGGCTAAAATATTATCAAGGCAATAAAGGAAAATTTAAGTCTTAGAAAAAATTTGATAAAGATTTTCAAATTGAAAATCTAATGTTTTCCAAAGGTTCTAATATGAAGAAAGAAGACCTAAGATTGAAGATTAGATGGAAGGCTCCCCCTATTGGATGGCTTAAAGGTGATGGTGTTGCTAAGGGAAACCCAGGAAAAGTGGGTTGTGTAGGAGTTCTAAGAGATCATACAAGTAATATAATAGATGTTATTACCATACCTATTGGTATTTTGAATAGCCATAAAGCTAAGGCTACCGCAGCTCTATATACAATGAAGTTAGTAGTGGAAACCAATTTTTCGTACCTTTGGATGGAAGGAGATTCCTTAAACATTATCAATATGCTTAATGGTAAAAATTTGATTACTTGTTTGATTGAAGCTAGTGTTATGGAAATTAAATCTTTAATGGATAATTTTTAAAAAGTAATTATATCTCATTCTTTCTGTGAAGGTAATGTTGTGGCTAACTAGATTGCCAACTAGGCTGTCCAATGGGGGTATGAGATGACATAGCATGATGACTTAAGTAGGAATGTGGATTTGAAAGCCCTTATTAATTATGATACAACTCATGAGATGGACTAAAAAAATTGCTAAGATTGGAAATTTGATGATATATGGAAGTGGGGTTATAGATGTCCGTGTTCTTTCCCTAAGGAAGTACATTAATGTGATTTTTATCCTAGCTTCGCATGTATATTTATTAATGAGTGACTTAGTTGTTTTAATGAATACATTTCCTTCAATTAAATCATTATTTCTTTATGTCCATTTGACTTTGGCTTTTTGTAGCAAATCAAAGTCTTTTGAGATGGGCAGAGAACCAAGAAAATAGGAGCCAAAAAATTGTAAAGCATGGAAGGCGAAAGCCTCTATTTGAAAAATTCTGCAAAAGGGTAATGTCACCATTTATCTAGAGTGCCTTAATGGATGTAAACCACATGTTATTGAGGAATTATTCAAATATTGGATTGAAGATAGGGTTTCCTTGCATAGGGTGATGGTGCATTTGACTGAAGATTACATAGCCAAGCTGACGGGTTTGCCTAAGGAAGGCATAAAGTTTAGTAAGGAAACAAGTATTTCAAATGTTGTGTTTAAGAAATTTTTGAAAATGGATGAGGAGGAAAAGAACCTGGAGAAGAATGGTGACTTTTATGAACTAGGTCAAATTAAGGTTATCTAGTAGGACATGCTCTCTTGCATCCATGAGTATTTTATTTTAGATGGTAGAGCTAAGCATGTCCATAAATTTCATTTTGTGTTCTTGAATCACATTATGCAAAATGATAAGATCTCATTTCCTTTTTATTTGAGATTTTCTTTACTCCAAAGTATACAAGCTCATAGGAAAGAAGATTCATGTCTGATACTTCATGAAGGGTTAATTTTACTAATCAAGAATTACTATAAAAATAAGGCTATTGTATCTCCCCCCCCCCCACCCTCCCCCCCTTCTGAGAAAAACAAGGGCTTTTTTAGTGAAACCTACTTTAGGAAGAGTAAGGGTAAGGAAGGGGTTAGTGGGAAAAGGAGGAGTTTGAAGCAAAAACCCCTTAGAAAAATGTGGAAGATATTATTGAGTCTGATAACTTAGATAATAATGATGAGAAAAATATGGAGGAGGAGAATATAGATGTGGGAGATTTCAGCTCCAATTTGGAAGGCTACCCAGGTAGTAAGGGTGAGATTGGCAAGGATGAGGCGGATAAAAGCAATGATAAAAATATAGGGTTAGGTAGTATTGGTGAAGAGGAAATTAATCAGAGTGAGCATTTCCAGGGAGTGAGGGATGAAAAAGAAGTAATGGTGAAAGAAAAGGAGGACCTTACTAACAAGGATGTTGTGAATGAGAAGGAAGATGCAAGGAAAGAGAAGGATGAGTTTACTGGTAAGGAAGAAATGGGGAAGGAGAAGAATGAGTCTATTAGTAGGGATACTATGCTTTCTTTCCTACATTCTACAAAGCTTAAAGCTGATACCTCTCTTCAAGCTAACTCCTAGTTGTATAATGAATTAATGAATTTGAAAAGAAAAGTGGGAAAGATGCAGCAGGACTAGGAAATTGACTACACAAAGATCACTCAGATGGAAGTTCAAGTGGGTAATATACCAAACAAACTAAAGGAATATGAACACAAACTTTGTTTATTGATCAAAGAGAGTGGCAATAAGATGGAGTAGGTTACTTCCAACATTTTTGCAGTAGATATAAGTGTAGAGAAGAGAACTAATGAAGAAATCATGTCTCTAGGTGGACCAAGTAAAAGAACTAATAGAGCTCAAGGAAAAAGGCAGCCGAGGTAACTAGGGGATCTATTGTTGATACCATCCAAAGCACTGTGGAGGTAGTCAAAGAGGTGGTGAAAATGATCAAAGAGCTCCAATAGAAACTAGTAGTGTCCCTAGTATTTGGTCTCTATTTTTTTAGTGGTCTTGGTAATTGGTTGTTGGTCTTAGTTTTTTTATCTAGTTTTAGTTCATTGTAAAAACTAGGTTCCAGGTCCTTGTAAAACCTAGTTTCATTTTATGGAATTTTTTTGTGGTTTTAGGTCCCTGTAAAACCTAATTTTGTAACTGTTAAACTACAGGTTTTAGGTCCTTGTAAAACCTAGTAGTGCTTCATGGTTTATCTTTTGCTTTTCTATTAAGGGTTTTGGGTCCCCTTCAAAACCTATTTTTACCTTAATCTAAAACTTATTAAAGCACATGGTGTCTATAACATCTATTTATGAGATAAACCTATGTAAACTTATCCTCTCATCATCACACAAACTCCTATGCTCAATGGAGGATAATCCACCTTTGGTAGACATGTGTTGAGTTGTAATCCTTATCTCTTTGTTGACTCTTAGTCATTCTAGTTGCCTTTATATACAAGGCACTTCTATTGTGTATTCATATGATTATCCAACTATCCAATTATCTAATATTCATTATCATTTGATCATCATTAGTCTCTCTTGTGCTATCTATTGAGCTTCTTGATCTTGGTGTTGAATTATTGCCTTAGGCAAATTCTTACATGGTATCAGAGCTATACCAAATTCTTACAAGTTTAATTAATTTAATAGTTGGTTCTAATTGACTAAGAAGATGAATATTAGTTATTTCAAGTTGTATTTGGGCTAACTTGACAATATAAAAGATATAAATAAAAGGTCAAGTCAAGAATGAGAGTGTGTGAAGTATGTGTGAATACATGGAAGATTTTTGAAGATCTAATGATGCTAAGAGGAAGCAAATTAGAAGGATAAGAAGAATATCCTTAAGAATCTAAAAAGATATATTTCATCAGGAAGGATCAAATATATAAGCTAGAATTGAGATTTATAATTAGCAATTTAGTTGTATCCAAATTAGGTCATGTCATTGTTACTCTCTGACCATTATAGCAGTTATCTAAATCTCTTAATAGAATTGGCTTAACAGTTGTTTGTAAATCTCTAACAAGGTGGTAGTTTTATTAAATTGACTAAATACCTTTAACAAGGCCACTCCTAATAGGGTGCTTAAATCCTCTAATAGGGTCACACCTAACAATGTTTTTTTGTAACTTTTAACAAGGTTGGCTCCTAACATTTCTCACTTTAGAAGAGTAAAAAATAGTAACTAGTTGCAATTTGTGGTTTTTCCCAAATTAGGTTTCCACATTAAATCTTGGTGTCAAATGTGTTCATGCTATTTATTTTATGTGTTTTCAACTAAGGTAAAGTAATAAGTAATCATAGATAACATCTTAAGAGTTTTATTTAAGTGTTTATCAAGCATATTCAGTATTTATCAAGCTATAGCATTTCTTTGTTTACTGGTATTTATTTATCAGCAAAATTAAGCTCTCATAGAATTGTTTTGCACTGACCTCTAAGGGATTTGGGATTTATTTTCTTAGTAACTTATTCACCCCTCCCCTCTCAGTTACTCCTATTATATTTCCAACAGAGGGATCCTATAGGGTGGTTGGAATCTAGGTAGTGTGTTTGGGTCAAAAACCTTTCCCTCTACATCATTTTTGTATTAGAGCCATCTATTGGTTTTGATTATAGTGTATCTCACATGAGCAGTTGTTTTTAGAGACTGGCTATATTCCTTCAAAAAAATTCCAGTCTTGGGACCTTGAAGAAATGAAGAATACGATGGAGGAAAAATGGGTAGCTAAGTTCCAAGAGATGGAGAAGAAACTCAAAACCAAAAGATCTCAAAAGGTTTAAAAGAGTGAAGACTCTAAGAAAGAGGAAGAAGAGTTTTAAGAAGTATGAAGGAATGACACAATGCCTCCAAACTAAATAGATTTTGTGAATGTAGTCAAGGATTCCCATAAGGAGAATAATGAATCAAAAGTGTATGCCCCCACTTATATTGGAAATTTGGATGGTAAATATCTCACACATTGGATTAAGTCACTAGACATCAAGCAGATTAACTATGAAGAAAACAAGGAAGTTAGACTTACAAAAAAAATGAAAGGCTCAACCTTGGAATGGTGGAATTATGCCCAAAATGAGAGGGAGAGGTAAGGAAAGCATCCTATTGGTATATGGAATAGGATAGTATTCATAATGAAGGGTAAGTCATGCCTACTAATTATGACATTTAAATAATTAAGAAATTCCATAAGTTAAGGAAAAAGGATTTGGATGCTTCATCCTATATTGAAGAGTTCCATAAGATTAGTATGAGGGCTCGATATAATGAAGATGAAAGAGAGATGGTAAATTGGTGCATTAATGGGCTAAGAAATTCTATTCAAGATGAGATTAGTATAATGTTACCGAAGGCCCTAGATAAATTATTTCAACTATTATCTAGGGAAGAGGAGAAGTTGAAGAGAAAAGGAGATCAAAAGAATAGGGGGAAAAGTGGTAGAGGTAATAGTAGAGGAATGAATAAATTGAGAAAAGGATGATCAAGTAGAGTAGAATCTAGTCAATAAGGGTCCATGTTAGCATGAATTCTAATGATATTCCTATGGAGGAGTATCATAGCCATGTTTGAGACATTATTTAGTGATTGTGTGTCACATTCATGTTAGAGTTTTTCATTGATGTTGATATATTGTTTATTTTGTGAAGAGTGGTAGAGCAACAAATAGAGATTTACTTTGTACAATTTGAGGATTGAAGATTAGCTTATGCACACATGATATTATATTCTAGATTATGTCTAGATGTTATAGCTAAGAACATGTAAAAAAATATGAAGACTGGACATAGTTATGAAGGATTTGGTAAAGGCACCTTTAAGACAACATTTTTGGAAAGTGCGTACTAATGTTTGCATTTTATCTCCTCATAGAGATAGGATCTGGTTGAGTGATCTAAGATAGAGATTGAAGACATTTTGAAGATTCTTTAGTTAATCATGCATTATTAGATGTTCATCATATGAAACATTATGAAGACTCTGAGCTGACTGATTGATTGTAATTGTGAAAAGACATAATATTGTAATGTAATGTGTAATTTAATATCTTAAGTTGGTCCTATATTATTATTCTAAATTGGGAAAGCCTTAATGTTAACTCAATAATTTTTTCTAAGACTTTTTATAAAGGAAAGGTTATTTCCTTATGGAATATAAGTGTGTGATATTCACTCATATTTATGTTATGTATGATGTGATCTTGAATGATATATCTTTTGGATCACGGTAGAGATTGTGCACTTGAGGTAGGATGAACTTACAAGGACTATATTTGGAAAGATAAGTTTTTATTGGATAATTATTATTGTATGCTTCTATTATTCATTGATTATAATACTAAATTTATTTGGAAAGTGGTTCCATCTATCTTCCCTTCAACTCCTAACATGGTTGGCACAACTTTGGCTAATAGGGTCAGAATCTCCTAATAGGGATTCAAAGTCTCCTAATTGGGACTCATGTATACTGATTGTATTTCATTGACTCCTAATAGGTTCCATCCTTTTACAAGTAATAGTTATATTAGTAAATCATTTTTTGGGTACCATCCCCACCAAGGTTTTCCCTCTGATCAAGGGTTTCCCTAGTTAAAAAATATGGTGTTATTGTCTATGGTTATTATATCTACTATTTACATATTTTAGAACTAATAAGGATATTAAGAGTTGTTTTAATTGCATAATTGATACACTCCCTCTTAATTGTCTTGGTGGACTTTGATTTTTAACAATTGGTATCAGAGCATCAGGTCAACAACTTAAGGAGATCTATGGCACATTTTAGAAAAGAAAGTGTAAAGTTTGATGGAGTTAATTATGATAGTTGGAAGGAAAAGACAAAGATAAATTTGTTATGTTGTGCACGGGTCCAAATAACTAGTTGATTACAATGAATAAGAAGGATGTCATTAAAGGAAAGGATCTTGAAGGTTGTGAAGAAAAAGAGAAAAATATATTCATGTTCAATATTCTTGCTAGAGAGGCACTATTATTAACTCTTCCTAGAACTGAATTTGGCTAGGTAAAATCTTTAAGACTTGATCATGATGCTTGGAATACTTTTCAAATTACATTTGAATGTGATAAATATGGTTAGAAATTTAGACTATAGAGTTGGATATGCTTATTACAAGATGCTAAGATGATGGAAGATGAATTTGGAAGAAATTTTTTTGGTAGAATATCAGAGATTGTTACATGAATTAAGACTTTTGGAGGAGAGAAATCAAAATATGAAGTTGTATGGAAGATATTCATGAAGACTTTGACACCTACATACAAACAAACAATACAAATTATTGAACAAGTTATTCTCTCAACATCTAATTTTACAAGAGAGACTCTTTTGGGGAGATTATAGTCGGTTGAAATATGGATGAGACCGAGTGAAGAATTCTCTAGAGTTGAAATTGATTTTAGTGCACTAAGTGTAAAACCTATATTGACAAGGAGTGCTAGTACAAGTGGAGATTATGTAAGTGACAATAGAACAAAAGTTGATAAAGACATGAAGATTGATGGACTTGCCCTACTTATGAAGAGAGGACCTGTAGACACCTAAATTTGTCCAAAACCCATTTCATGACCAATTAAATAAATATTTATTATTTATTTAATTCCTCTACCTTTAATTAAATAAATTTGCATTTATTTAATTACATTTTCCTTACCTTGATTTAAATAAACTAAGGTTTATTTAAATCCTAACCCATCCCCTTTAATTAAGTACTTCATTTACTTAATTAATCTTTTTCTAATCCCCCTTGGAATTAAATATTGCATTTAATCCTATTTGAGCACATGGCTCCTACCTTTAACCCTCACCTAACCTCACTAGCCTACCTAAACCATCATGCTAATCCTACCCACTTCCCTAATCATGCTTGCTTTGCATAATCACCTAGCTAATCTCCTTTTAATCCTAAGTGTGTGCTCACACATGTGTGAGGAATCCTCACACATGTGTGACAGATGTTCACACATTCCTCATCCCTCATGTCTTGTCTCTTGCACACTTTTCCTCTTGCACAAGAATCAAGTTGTCTCTCACATGTGTGAGAAGCCATGTCTTCTCACACCTCTTGCACACTTGTCCTCTTGCATGAGAATCAAGCTGTCTCACACATGTGTGAGAAACCATGCTTCTCACACCTCATTGATCATGTCACCATCAAAGGTTGCTCACACATGTGTGAGCAAATTGACCCCTTTGAATGGTCAAAACCCTAATCCATGTGGAGTCTACTTGGCTTCCACCTCATTGACACCTCATCGATCCTAAGGGATCCTAGCCCTTCATCTTGCCTTTAATCTCAATTGTTCATTGCATTCATTTTCCTATAAAAGGAGAGCCCTCTCCTCATTTTCACAAGCACTATCTACCTCATTGTTATGTTGCTAGATTTATGACCAACCATATCCCATGAGTGATGAAATCATCTCCACTTGATGGTTTCATGAGGTTTGCGTAGTGGTATTTTGATAGTTTATACTCTTTTTTGTTTCATGTTATGTTTATGTCCATGTCTTGTTTCATATTTTGAGGTTTTGCATGATAATGTAGGCAGATGCATTAGTTGTTTAGTGTTATTTCCTTGATTACATTTTTATGCAATACATTTTGGCATGCCTGGTGGGACCCACTTCATGAATTCGAACTAACCATCTAATGTATTTTTGAGTGTTTTGTGAGTTTTCAAGCTTGTAGGTTGAAGGCTTGCATTTGGAGATCAAGTTTCATGACGAGCCTCTAATCAAGCCAAAGATCCCATCATCATTTTTGGTGCACATAAGGGGACTATTTTGACATATAACACTTTATATTCTATTTCCTATTGCTCTATTTTCAAGTTCTAAAAATATATATACATTGAATATATCTCTTTGCTAATAGGGAAAAAAAAAATTAAAAATGTATTCTTTCTTTGTTCATAAATAACTAAGTTTAAAAGGCAAAAAAAAAAAGAGGGGGTTGCTTTATTTTATTAATACTTTGCTTTTATATAGATTGTTTTTCAAAAAAAAAAAAGGGGGGGTTAGTTTAAATAAAAATCTAAAAATCAAATTTAAAAAAGGATGGTTAGCATTTGCATTTTTTTGTTAGCTTTTTTATATCAAAAAATTAATAAAATAATAAAATCAAAATCAAAAACTTAAAAAAAATAAAAGAAAATAAAAAACACACATTGTTTAACTCTGTTGTTTTTTTTTTTGGGTGCAGATCAGTAGTGGTGCCACCCGCAGGCGGTGCCTGCAAGCGGTGCAACTACCATAGCAGCCCCCGCTCCCATTCCTGCCACCCACAGCAGGGTTGCGGCTACTTTCTAGCGCTCCTCGCTTCCTTCACTATGTCCTTTGCTCCTCAGGGCCACGGCCCTGCTTCCTCCCCTCCACCATCGTGCAGTCCACCGAAACCTGTTGCAACCCTACGTAGCACTCAATGCCTGCAACTTCCCCCTATGACACTCATCCCATAGCCCGTAACCTCAACTCATCCTACCTGCAGTCGAGCTACCTCCCCTGCCTAGTGCCTCTGCTCCCCCTTCTCCCCTGGCACCACCACCCACTCCTTGCATTTCCTATAATTCCACCGCTCCCTGCGCCTCGTGTGGTGCCCGAAACCCATGCCCACTCATATCTTCCCTGCACCATGCCACCGCTGGCCGTGGCTCCTCCTCCGCCCTTCTGCTTCACTCATCTCCAAACCCTTGCTTGCACTCTACTTAACCACTTCTCAATCGCCGTAGCAACCCTAACTTCCTCCATGACGCTCCTCCCATGTGGCCACGCCAAAAACCCATGGTCGCTAAACTGTTCACCTTCCTTGGTTTGACCTCCCACCGCCTGCATTTGCTCTCACAACCCTGTCTCCACTCGGCTCCCCTGTGGCCGCTCCCTACAAACCCTCCACCCGGTAGCTACTTCGCTCGGCCGAGCAGCTCCTCTTGCTAACACATTTCTTTTTAAATTTCTTTTTATTTTTAAATATTATCTTTCATTTTAAAATGCAAAAAGGAACAAATGAAAACACAAAAATTTTATGATCTTTTTCATTTTCACATTTATCTTATTTTCTCAGCGATGAGGATTTTTTTTTTTTATTATTATTTTCTTAAAACATCAAAAAAAGTTTTTAAAAATTGCTTGACGTGCACCTAACCATCAAATTTTTGCTTGCAAGTCACTGATGTCATCACTGCATCAGTAGTCCACATGCCCTTTTAAACCATAAGGAGCAGCCTTCCCTTTTTTGCTCATAACTTGAGCATACGAGCTCCGTTTTCAAAAAATAAAATATTGCTGGAAAGTTGATTCTGAGCTCATCATGATGATATTGGTTTCATGAGATTTTGATGCAGTTTAGATCTCTATTTTTTTGTCAAAAATAAAACTTTATGCTAACATTTTCATTGCAGGGTTGTTTAACGTTTGTCCTATATTTTCCCTGCCCTAACTTGTGGTTTTGCAGGGATATTTTCTCATTAACCATATTGCTTGTAGGTTTTTGCCTTAATTTTTTTTTGGAATGAATTTTCATGATTAAACACTTGTCATTGAATGCATGGTTAAAGCTAAAACAATCGAATTCAATCTTGAATGCCTTAATGGAAATGGACATGTATGCCTAGGCTAGATCACATTTGGATTCGGTGCTTAAAATGAACAATCACACACTCTTGAATGCCTTAAGGAAAATTGATTTCATTGTTAGCAATTTTCTTATGCACACGCTTGATTTACTTTCTTGTTGACGAATTTGAGTTTTCATTTATGTTGGCGCTATTTCAAATTGGAAAGAACATTGTATGTTATAAACACGTGTGTCTTCAAAGTAGATTACATAACCTAAAGTTTCATTAGGAACTAACGCATGTCTTTTTGAACCTTAAGGCCACTTATGTATTCTCTCCCCTTGCGCCTTCAGGTGATCTTGGGTGCACAAGAAATAAGTGGTCTTATTTTTCTTTTTTTTAGGAGGCTTGCTTGGGGATTTCATCACCCCTTGGGATGACCTCAACTCTAGTGTTTTGGTAGCGTCTAAAAATTGGGAGGTGAATCAAAAGACACCTCTCTTGGAAGCATAATATTGTCACTCTTGGCTAATCCCCAAAGAACTTTATACCTTTGGGAAGTGAAGGAGCATATTTGGGTTACTATTTCCCCTTGGCTGTGTGGTAGTATTTTCTTTCATCTACAAATTTGGGCCTCATGTACCTTGTGTATATCAAGGACACCCTCTAGTTAATCCTTGTATAGCCTAGTTGAAACCTTATAGGATTTTTGGTGTGTTTGACATTCTTGAGTGCTTGAAACACACTTGCCTTGTACATATTTCCTTGTTTGATTTTGCATCTTAAAACACAAAAATCCAAAATAGTGTAAAACATAAAAATTCAAAAAATCATAAAAGTTCCAAAATCCAAAAAAAAGATTAAAATATTTCAAAAACAACAAAAACAAGTCTCATTTTAGATTCCCCTAGTCAAGTTGTCCACATCATTCCATGTCACTTCTTCTTTCCATCACATTCATCACTCTCATCCATCTAGTCTTCATCATTCAAACCATTTCCTTGATGTCTTAATCATCTCTTCTTGTCCAAATCATTCCCTCGTCATTCAATCTAATTCATAATCTTCATCCTACTCATGCTTCATCATCATTGAGATCCAATTTCCTCCACCAATCTCATAATGCATTCTTAATTTAATCCTCCACATCGTCATTCTTCTAATCCAATCCTTTGTCAAATTCATTATTTTCTAATCAATTCTTAATTCAATCCATTTACATCTTCCTCCATCATCAATCTTTCTAGTTTCATTCAAGTCTTCTTCCAATTCAACTTTGCATCAAATCTTCTACTTTGGACATAGGAGCATTGTCATCACCATTGGACTTTCATTCGAATCTCACATTCACTTGGTTAAGGGTTTTTATCACATCAAATCAAACCCTAATCAATCTCAATATCAAATCAAATCAAATCCAATCCAATCCAATTCAATTCAAATCAAGTCAAAGTCCAAACCTGCTCCTAGTCCTAGGTTCATATTCCATCCATCCTTGAATCTTTCTTCACTCTTCTTCTAACATCTATGGATTTGAATTCGCTTAATCAAATGGTTGAAAATCTCAAAGACAATATGGAGTTCTACCTCCTATTCAACCTACATATCAAATCCATCCTGAACATTTCATATCCAACTCTGATCCATCTCATGTTCATTATTCTTCTACCTTTGACAAGGGAAATCCACCTCATTATCCTTCAACTCCATACAATTCCATTCCTAGCCCACACACTTCCTCAAACACAAATGACCTTGCTAAGGAAATGGGACACTTAAAGAATTAGCTTTTAGCAAGTCAACAGAAAGAGGCCACCTTCCATGCCATGTGTCCTCTTCCCCCATGTTTTGAAGATCATAGTCCTCATCTCCCATCCAACCCCAACCCTCCATGAAATTCCCTTCACAATCCTAATCCTCCAAAATCCACATCATCCCCACCTCGTAAGGGGTTTTTCACATCACTCTTGGCTAAGTGTAAAGAACAAGATAAAGCAATCCAATCACCCAAAGTGATACCCCAAGTTCCATCTAATGACCTTCCTCTAAAGCATGACATTATAGATGCCTTTTCTCCCCTAGATCTGAGCATTTCTCCATCTCATTGTTCCCCTATCCCTCAAGATCCATTATCCCTTCTAGTCCATCTCATGTTTCCCTTCCTAATCAAGATCAAGGCATTTCATGTATTGCACACATTACCGATTCCACACCATCTCAAGCATTAGCCTCCATAGATCCTCCACTTCATGAAGAAGTTACTTCCACTCCATCCACTCATACTCCTCCATGTCAAGATCAAATCAATCCATCTCATGGTTCCATTTCCTCCACTCTATCGCATGATCCTATTCCATCTCATGATCCATGCATTCCACTCCACGATCCTCTTTTAAGTCAAGATCAAAGCTCCCCTTCGTCTGTCTTTCATGATCCCACTCCATCTCATGATCCTATTAGCCCTCATAATCCCCTTCATGATCCTAATCCTCCACATGATCCTATCCCACCTATCCCATCCACTCATGAACCTTATACACATGGACTCGCATCTTGTGTTAAAAATGATAAGCATGCCCTTGAAGAAATAATGTCTCAAGATGTTGGTACACCTTCCACTTCTTCCAACTCCAAAATTCCTCCATCCCAACCTACACATTCCCATCATCCATCATCCATCTTCCAAGTCCATTTAGGACCTTATATCCATATTCCCATACCTTGCTCACTTCCATCCATTCTAGGTCCCTATGTTACACAACCAAATCCTTCATCTCTTCCTTCCATTTTGGGCCCTTACGTACACCCATCCACCATATCCATATTTTCCCCTTCATCCCCTCTTGTTCCTCATAAAGATCAACAAAGGCACATATCCTTGAATTCCTTCCAACATTCCTCATCCATACACTCTCCTTCATACACCCATACCATAGCCAATAGAAGCAAATTGGATGTCCAAGAAAAAAAAATAAAGCCAAAAATCCACAAAATCCAAAGGATCAACATGTCCCCTCTAAAAGACATGTCCAAGAAAAGAAAAATCTGATCCAAAGCAAAATCACAAGGCCACAAAGGCTGAAAATCAAAAATGCAAAAATTTTGTGGATACCAAAGCTACTTAATGTAACAATGAATCTCAAAGAAAGATTCAAAATGACATCCAATTCTACTAACCCAAAGACTTCCCTCATGCATAATCCATCCATGCTTCCACTTTCCAAATCCATTTTAGGTCCTTATATACCCAAATCCACCATCCCAAATTCATCACCTCCTTCATCCATTTTGAGTACCTATATCCCAAAATCCACACTTCCATATCCCCCACAATCTCCTCCTTTCCATCACCCTTCAAGGTGTGTGCCGATGATGATCTTTCCAATTCCTTCACAAGTCTTCCAACCTAGCATCCATCAAACATGTCTTCCTCCCACCCACTCCACCCCCTTAATCCAAACTTTTTCCTAAATCATTGTCCTCCATTCACTACCCTATCAACATCTAGGAGCAAATTGTAAACATTCCTTGAAAATAATAAGGGAAAAAAAAAGAACAATATCAAGGGATACCATCCATGTAAATAGATTCTTGAGTCCTCCCTTTGTTTTCCTATCATGTGTCCATTGCCTTCCACTTCCACTTATCCATCCATTCACTTTTCCTCTTCCACTTGCACTCTACACTTGGGGCAAGCTCCATCCATACCACTCTTCCTTACATATCTTCGATACTTCCATCTACCATTCATTATCCTTTTCCATCTTTTATCTTGACTTTCACTTTCCTTTTCATCCATCCATATGCACTTTCCATGTCCATACATTTTCCTACATACACTTCCATAATTCTTCCATATATTTGATCTTGACATGCTATCCATATCTTGCATCCCATAGTCCTTGTCATGTTCATTTAATACATTTTCTATTCATACTCCTACATGCTTCCTTCCCCCTTTCATATTTCTTTGATCTTGGAAATCCCATCCATCCCATCCCCTTCATATCCCACATTTCATTCATACCCTTCATATCATTATCCCTTTTTCACACCCTCCCTCCCATATCCCTTATTCATTCCACTTTCATCCCCATGCTCGTGATCACTATTAGAGGCACAACAACAAAAGGTTCATACATGCTTTGGAAAAGCACATGCTTTCCCTTCCTCCCTACATTAGCCTTCACACCATCTTTCCATTTTCACACATCCTTTCCCACCATATTTTCTTCCATTTTCCTATCCTTGGTATGGGGCATTTGGACTCCTTCGAAACGTGGTCATTAGCTCTGCATTTTTTGATCCCATATCATTTGGCCCCTCATATCCTTTCACTATTCTGTCCATCCATTAACTCATGTTTCTTTTCCTCCATTTACCATACCTTGACCCTCCCTTGTCATTGGTTCCATTCTATTCATTCTATCTCACATTCATTCAATCCATTTATTTCTATCCATTCTATTCCACATTTGATCAATAAATTCATTTCTATCCATTTTATCTCACATTCATTCAATCTAATTCTTCCAATCACTTCGATCAAATTTATTCATCCTCTAATTCAATCAATTTTTTCCTTCTTCTAATTCTTTCACATCAAATCTATTCTACTCTCATCATTCTTCATCCTATCAACATCATTCTTTCAATCTCATCCACGTTCATTCTTTTATCCATCATTAAATCAAAAAATCAAAAAACATATCAACTATGCAATCAATACTAATCCAATCGATCTAATCTTGCAATCTTGTGCATCAATCCTTAATCACTTCATCACTTTGACCCAATTAGCTGATAATCCATTTATTATATTCAAACATCATTATCATGGGATGAATCCTTCCCAATCTTTGGATGTGCATTATGCTTATCGTTAGCTTTGTCATCCTTAATCAATCATTATCAATCAATCCATTAATGGGTTTTCAACTTGACTAGGGGAAAAATGTTGGTTTGCTTTTGGTTTATTGTGCATGATTGCTTGTTACTTGTATGCATTAGTATTTTTTGCATTTCTCGTTGTCTTTACATCCTATTGTCTCAGGAATCATGGTCTTCCATATAATGGTTTCACAAGGCATATGGTTGTATTAGACCCCTATTTTCACATACTTGGCACATTGTCATCTTGGTTCCTCATACCTTGCTGCATAGAGTTGAGTACAATATCAAACTTAGGTTGTTCACGCTATTGCAGCATAAATCCCTTCCATCTTCCTATCTATTTCAAGAGAACATCCATGTTCTCCTAACCCACATGTCCTCTCAAGGGGGCATACCCCTCCACCCTCATCATCCTTCCTCATCCTTCCATGACTGGGGCATCATGCTACTAGTCTTATCCTCCTAGCCACTATATTTTATTCTTCTTTGATATAACATTACTAATGCTATATCAAAGAGGGGCAAAATGTAGACACCTAAATTTTTCCAAAACCCATTTCATGACCAATTAAATAAATATTTATTATTTATTTAATTCCTCTACTTTTAATTAAATAAATTTGCATTTATTTAATTACATTTTCCTTACCTTGATTTAAATAAAATAAGGTTTATTTAAATCCTAGCCATTCATTGATTTAAATAAACTAAGGTTTATTTAAATCCTAACCCATCCCCTTTAATTAAGTACTTCATTTACTTAATTAATCCTTTGCTAATCCCCCTTGGAATTAAATATTACATTTAATCCTATTTGAGCACATGGCTCCTACCTTTAACCCTCACCTAACCTCACTAGCCTACCTAACCCATCATGCTAATCCTACCCACTTCCCTAATCATGCTTGCTTTTCATAATCACCTAGCTAATCTCCTTTTAATCCTAAGTGTGTGCTCACACATGTGTGAGGAATCCTCACACATGTGTGATAGATGTTCACACATTCATCATCCCTCATGTCTTGCATGTCTCTTGCACACTTGTCCTCTTGCATGAGAATCAAGTTGTCTCTCACATGTGTGAGAAGCCATGCCTTCTCACACCTCTTGCACACTTGTCCTCTTGCATGAGAATCAAGCTATCTCACACGTGTGTGAGAAACCATGCTTCTCACACCTCATTGATCATGTCACCATCAAAGGTTGCTCACACATGTGTGATCATATTGCCCCCTTTGAATGGTCAAAACCCTAATCCATGTGGAGTCTACTTGGCTTCCACCTCATTGACACCTCATCGATCCTGAGGGATACTAGCCCTTCATCTTGCCTTTAATCTCAATCATCTGTTGCATCCATTTTCTTATAAAAGGAGAGCCCTCTCCTCATTTTCATAAGCACTATCTACCTCATTGTTATGCTACTAGATTTATGAGCAACCACATCCCATGAGTGATGAAACCATCTCCACTTGATGGTTTCATGAGGTTTTCATAGTGGTATTTTGATATTTTATACTCTTTTTTGTTTCATGTTATGTTTATGTCCATGTCTTGTTTCATATTTTGAGATTTTGCATGATAATGTAGGAAGATGCATTAGTTGTTTAGTGTTATTTCCTTGATTACATCTTTATGCCATACAGGACATAAAGGTAAAAAAATATTCAAGTGTTGGAATTGTAATTAATATGGTCATTTTTCTTCTAAATTTCCTAAGAGAGTAATGAAGTATAGAAATCCCTATAAATAAATAATTCCTAAGGATTGCCTTTTTATGATGGGGAAGAATTTGATGCTAGAGTAGAATTTTTTACTAAAAGTGATGATGAAATAGGATTTTTTGCT
This sequence comes from Cupressus sempervirens, assembly GCA_028749045.1. Taxonomy (NCBI): domain Eukaryota; kingdom Viridiplantae; phylum Streptophyta; class Pinopsida; order Cupressales; family Cupressaceae; genus Cupressus; species Cupressus sempervirens. The sequence goes on from CM053791.1 coordinate 380,210,439, forward strand.
ATTAAGAAAGAAATCCCTAAAAAATAGAAGGTAGAGAAGAAAAAATTATTAGTATCACAAGTTGAATGAAGAAATTTGATTGGATTATAGATAGTGTTTGTTGTCATCACATGACTAGAGATATGAATAAGTTTAATGAATTCAATAGCTATTATGGAGTAGTTAGAGTTGGAAATAATGTAGCCTATTGTATCAAAGGAAAAACATCTATTACACTTAATTTAAAGACTAACACTAATAATTTTTATTTTTTGGATGGTTTGAAACATAATCTTTTGAGTGTTTGACAACTATTTGACAAGAGATATTAGTTTTAGTTTATAGAGAAGACTTGATTTATCAAGGATAAATATGGTAAGTTGATTGGTACTAGTACAACGACAAGAGATAATAAATTTTATTTTAATCCTACTAAGATGATATGTTAAATTTTTTAAGTGGATGATAGTTGGTTATGGCATAAGAGATTTTGTCATATCAACTTTGATAACATTGTGAAGGTTAGTACTACATTTGCATTTAGGGATTTGTCTAAGATTGTGAAACCTACTAACATGGTATGTAAGGAATGTGTAGTGGAAAAACAAAAGAAGACTTCATTTCCAAATAATAAATTTACCACTTCAACAAAATTGGAGATTATACAAACATATTAGAGTGGTCCTACAGAGAAAAGAGCATTCTATGGTGAAAAGTATTTTATGATTCTTGTTGATGGTTCTACTAGAATGATGTGGGTAGCATTCCTTACAAAAAAATTGAAGCTTTTTTGAAATTCAAGATATTTAAGAGTAGAGTTGAGAATGAATCTGATTTGAAGATTAGACATTTGAGATTGAATAGAGGAGGAGATTTTACTTCAAATGAGTTTAAATTTTTGTATGTAGATAACAGTATAAGAAGACAAATTTTAGCCTTAAAGAAACCTCAGTAGAATGGGATAGAGGAAAGAGAAACAAAACAATAATGGAGTAAATAAGAGTAATTATTCTTGAAAATAATGTATGTACCAAAAATATCTTAGACAGAAGTAGTACATACAACATTATACACTATAAAAAGTGTACAAATCAGATAAGGAAATGGTAAGATTATGCCTAATAAACTTTGGTTTGGACATACGCCTTCTGTGAAGTATTTTAGAATATTTGGAATCAAATTTGACATTAAAAAAGACGATGATATTAGAATGTTTGATTCCAGTGATGAAGGAGAGTTTCTTAGATATTCATTTAAAAGAAAGTCATATAGACATTTTAGTCAGATATATAAGACTATTATTGAGAGCGCTACTATGAAAGTTGATGAAAATTTTAGAATTTAGGAAACGATACTTGATTAGAATTCTAATGAAGAGACTAATCATTGAACTAGAAAGGACAATCTTGAGTATAAAATATTTGTGTTAGATAACTGTGGGGGTGAATCAATTATGTCCAATTATCTCGTAGTCCTTTCAAACTTTTCAACATCATCAAAACATAACCATTAATATTAGTAGTATATCCAATCACTTGGTAGACAATAATGACTTAATACTTAATTCACGCATGCACTACTTCTTTCCAAATCATTATCAAACTATTCTTTACTTTACCAACTGTTAGTAAATTTCCAATTCTTATCTAGTACATCTTAGTTTTTATAGAGTTAGTAAACTGTTAAAACTTGTAAAACAACTTGCAACTCAAATAAAATACACATAAATTTGTGCACCTATATTTTAATGTGGAAACCTTGTTGAGGGAAAAACCACCTAGGACTAGCAACCCAAAAATTTCACTCTTTTGAAGTGATCTCTATTAGGAGATTACCTTGTTAAAGGTTACAAACACTTTGTTAAAGTGACCTTGTTAGAGGATTTCACAAAAAGATCATATAGACCTTATCACTCCCTATTTAGGACTAAAAGGAGTGGTCTAATTTAAAGGACTTGAAAATACCATTAATTGATGTTACCATATGGGATTTCACAAACTTGTTAGGTCCACTTGGTGCTTCCAAGATTTTATGCTACAATGGTTAAACTGTAATAGTATAAAGTGATATTTCAAGAGTAGAAACTACCTTTTCATGTTCATATATATGTTCTTTCTCCTTCTATGTATTTTACTCACTTGGCTAGTTCTATCTTCCACAAACTTCTTCTTATTCTCCTTGTCTCTGCTCTGCTAAGTTCACTTGGTTGAACTTTTAGGTCTTTTCTATTTCAACAACTTCTCTCTTCATAGAAACCTTCAACACTTCAACATCATCAACTCTTGATCAGCTTTTTAGCCTTGAACTATCTCCAATATCTCCTTAAATATATTTCTCAAAGATTCCAAATCCTTTCATATTTTTACTGTTTAATTAGAATTTTTGATCTTAGGTTTACAACTAAATTCCTTCATCCAATGAATTTAGAGACATAGAAAATATAAATTTTCATATAACTTTGTGTCCATCCTTATCCTTCTTCAATTTCCTTCATTATATCCTTTTGTTGGAAACTACAACTAGAAAAAAATTTATGTTTTCATTAATGTCAAACCTTACTAGTAAGACATTTTTCTAATAGTGTAGAGTGCCATATCAATTTTATTGATGAAGAGGACTTGAAAAGAAAGATAACTAGATGAACTAGTGAAGTTATTAAGTGAAGAGGAGTAAGTATGTTGGAACTACAATAGGCACTTAATTTGTTTTTATTTGAAAAGATAATGTGTTGTCGGATCATAGTATAAAGTGGAGAATTCAAATGAGTTGAAATGTATAAGAGATGCCAAGAACTTGAGTAAAAAATAAGCTTGATCATGTACTAGTTCACTAGACCAATGAAGATGTTAAAGTAGATGATTAAGAAAATTAAGTTATAGCTTATTATAATAGCATTATCCAAGTGATAGTTACGATCAAGTAAGATGGAAGAAAAATTGAAGAAGCAATTGAGCATAGTGAATATTGAGCAAGCTAGTGTAATCCGAACAAGATAGAATAGTAGAGACCAAGCTACCCAATGATGATCAAGATGAAGAACATAGTGATGACTAAGTGTTAGAAAATTAACAACTTATAAAAGAATCAAGATCTGTGGCCAACATAATTAAATATTAAGATCATTCAAAATGTGTGAAAGATAAAGATTGATTGGTTGGAATATTTAATGCATGAATTGAGTTTTTTAAGTGATCTAAGGTCAGTACTTAATGTGAAGTTTTCAAAAGTTTCAAGGAAAGAAGTAGAAGGAAAAAATGATGGACAAATTCATTGAATCTGATCAAACCCTAAGATCTATAGTTATGTTTAAGTGGAAAAAGATCAAAGATACCTATTTAACGAGGCATAAGAGATGTTTTACAAGTTGGTTTGAGGATTGGACTTGGGAATTTGTGAGAACAAGTGAAGAATAGAGTTGGAGAGGAAAAGTGAGAAGTTGGTGAAAGAGTGATTGTTTTAAGTGTTGCCAAGAAAATTAGAGATAGAGAATATGATGAAGACCAATCAATGGACTGGGAATGAGCCAAATGGAGATTTGAGCAAGAAAAGTGAGTTGTATTTTATCAAATCAACCAAGTTGTTACTTTCTAACCATTGTGGCAATAAAATCCATTAAAAAAGGGTTTACCTAATAGTCATATTGTAAACCCTTTAATAAAGGTGGCATTCTAAGTGTATGTTTTTAAGATCTCTAACATGGCCACTCATAATAGGATGATTAAAATCCTTCAACACGGTCATACCTAGTAGTGTATTTTGTAACCTTTAAAAGGTTTGGTTATTAACTGAGCTCACTTTAGAAGAGTGAAAATTTGTATCATTTACTAAATTAAGGTAAAAACAAGTTTTAAAGGGACCCAAAACTCATAACAAAAAAATAAAGATAAGCATTAAGCACTACCAAGTTTTACAAGGACCTAAAACCTAAAGATTTAAAAAAAGAAACTAGGTTTTAGAGGGATCTAAAACCAAAAGTTCAAACCATATAAAGCAACTAGGTTTTACAAGGACCTGGAACCTAAAGTTTTAAACAAGCTAGAAAAAAAAAGAAAAAATCAATAAAACCACTTGGACCAGAAACCAGTACAGGCACTCCATAACCAGTGCCTATAGTAGATCTTTGATGATATTTTGCACCTCTTTACCTATTTCTATAGTACTCTAGATAATATCAACCAAAGCTAAAATAGGAGCTGCAAGAGCCATAGGGTCCTTTTCCTTGTGTTCTACCTAGCTTTCTTACTAGGTCCACCTAGACTTCCCAAACTTACCTGGAGACATTATCTCCTTATTACTCTTCTAACCTAGACTAGCCACCGTAGCACATAGACTAGAGGTGACATGTTCCATTCTTTGACCACTTTCCTTAATTAAGTAATGGAGCTCCTACTCATAATCTTTGAGCTCACCAGGGATATTACCAATTTTTATTTACATTCGAGCTCTCATGGTGCCTTCATAATCCATTTCTTTTTGCATGACCCCCATTTTTTTCTTAACAACCATAATTTCATTGTAAAGCCAAGAATCACCCTGAAGGGAAGCCTCCACTTTAAGCTTTGCAGTGTGAAGAAAGGATAATTTAACCTCATGAGAATCTTCCCTGCCATCAACAACAACCCTAATCTCAAAATCAATGGTAGTAGTAACTGTATTGATCTAGATATCAGGATTGATATCCTACATCTCCATCCTCTCCTCTTTTTCCTCTTTACTCACATTGTTGTCCTTAGCAGCAACGTCTTTATCCTCACTTTTCTTACCATTTTCCTCCTCTATATTCTCCTCATTGGCATTCCTCTTTGGGTGGGTAGGGTGAGCACTTTGTTTCTCTTCATCCTCCTCAAGGGGTTCTGACCCAACATTCGAGTCAATTATTCTATCCTTGCTACCCTCAACATTATCTTTACCAATCGATGTTGGCCCAATTTTCCTTCCCTCCAAAATCACCACATTTGAATTCAAATGATAAATGCCCACTTCCCATTTTTAAAAAATATTCAAATACCATGGAAATACAAAATAATTAAATAAGAAGCCATTAATTTCCATATCATCTTAATTTTTCTTTTGGGGCTCCCATAATTTTTTGTACTATCAGAACTTGCATAGATCTATGGCAGGTGCTTTCCCACTTCTTCAAAGTGAATGACCTTTACATAAAGTAGGCAAGCACCTTGCTTCCATGTAAATCTGGGTCCCATTTATCATAGACCACCTTTTTGACCATGATGATATGCCAGTATGAGTTGGAATATGGCTACTATTGGCAGTCAATTTCCCACATTCTGTCTTTTTTTAAGATTTTTTGACAATATGAGGAGGTGATGTTGTGACATATTGATTGGTGGGTCTATCCTTTCATGTGGGCCACCAAGGTTTAAAAGTAGCACCAGTTCGATGCTAAGTCATGCTAAGGTGGATGTTGAGTGGTCCATGGGCCTAAATGGTATAAGGCTAGGCATAGTAATAATAAAGCTTTTTGATGATTGTCAATCTTCCATAGATCAAAAATCAGCACTTTCCTACATCATGGAATTGTGCAAATTTTAGACATTGCATGGAAGTGCCTAAAGGACACATGTCTTTGTGGGTTTGAGGAGATAACACTGTAGTTAACATTGGAAGTTGGGTTGACATTTTTGTTAACCACTATGGTTTATTTTGAGGGTGGTGTAGTTAGTTAAAAGTGATATGGTCAAACGTGTGGAGACTTTGTGGGGTAAAAAAAAGAAATAAAACTATTGGCCCGCATGGTCCATCTTGGTTGCAGGACTCAGTTGACCTTTTGACTTTACTAGTTTGTCAAGCCAACTATGGGGAAGAGATGTTTTTATTGCACAATCTAATCTTCATGATCAATTTCAACCACTCTCCAATGAATTCCATGCCTAGAGAATGAAGTAAAACACTCCACCAACTCTAGTTTTATCCATCTAACTAGTCAGAGTGACTTGATGATGTCATTTTGTCTTCTCAAGGCTCTATTTTGGAAAAATATTGGATTTTATTGTATTTGAATCTATGCCAAGATTAGATTTTCTCCAGAACTATATGATTATTTTTTGAGTATTTAAGATGGTGGTTGTGGAGTAACTGTAGTTAGAAATATCCTAGTTATGCCTGAGTTATAAAGGCATGTTTTATGATCTTTGTAAGGGTTGATCTTTCTCTGATTATCTAGTATTGCTTTCATGTGTACTACTATAATTTCTCATGCCTCTGAACCATTGTAATCCTTTTCTAAGTCTCTTTTAGCCATTAACACACTATGCAAGGTTCTTTGCCTTTGGTTAATGTTTTTGTCTATGTTTTGTGACTTGCATGATTGTATTTTCTTTTGACATTTGAATGATATTAAGTGAATTTTCTTCCTATAGCATTCTTTTTTTGTCTAATCTACATGTGGCTATTGAATTAAGCAAGGTCTGAATTTGTATTCCTTGAGGTTATAACTAGTTAACTATGCATTTATGGGTAGAGATAAAGTCAAACACTCTATTTGGCATATCACCCCTTAGGCTAGACTAAGTATATTTTCTTTCATACATTCCTTCTCCTTGTTTCTCTCCAATAGTAGTTAGGTTCATCCTGATAGAAAAGGAAGTCAACCTTCTCCAGAGACTCAACCTCAGAGTTCAAGTCCCACAACTTGGAGGTTGTTTACATGTTTCACAAGGTTGTCCTTAGGTAAAAACTTTGGACAAAGGTGCAAAATTTTGTGGCAACAATTTTTGGCACACCTAATGGGACAAGGTTCAAGAAGACTTCAAGTCTACTGGTGTCAAAAGAGAATAATTTCAAGTTGATGCTAAGGAAATAGTATTGCTCTTAGTATTCCAGGCCTTTAAGAGGCTCATTTCCACAAAGCATTCGGTGACTCTACACCCTTCATATCTAGTTCTAGACCAAATTTTCTTCTATTCATGCCCAAGATTGAAACAAGGGTATCATCTAGAGGTAATTTTTAGTATAAAGAGCTCTCATTTTCAAATTATAGAAGAAGAAAGACTAGATTGTCTCTATCACCTATTAGGAGTACAGAAGAAATATATACCCCTGCAAGATCAATTTCCACTCCTCCTATTATTAGATCTCAACCTAGAAAGCCATCATCTCATATTAATAGACTACTTTCTTATATGGCTAGAGCTCATGCTTTTGCCACCTTTAATGGTGGAAGTCCTCTTTTATTGGCCCAAAGACATGACATACCAGTAGTTTCACTTAAAAGTATACCTGAATTTACTAGTGAAATTTCTATCTCTCCCTTAGAAAATATTCAATAGGTTGCAAATGTCTACAATATCCATGGTATTACAAAAGATGATGTGGTCATTAGACTTCTAGAATCATCTTTAAATGGGAAAGCCCTACAATGGTACAAGGGTCTATCGCATTGTTCTATAACAAATTGGGATGGATTAGGAGTAGGAATATGTGAGCATTTTGAGGACAAAAGTGACTATTTATCACTTTTAGAACAATTGACTACTATAAAAAGAGCACCCCATGAATGTATTACTGATTTCAATTATAGGTTTCAAAAAACATGGGATAGAATACCTACTTTAGTGAAGCCCTAGTAATGCATTCTTGCATTACCTTAGAGCTTTTAATAGTGACAGTGCCACCACAATCCAAACCATGGGAGGACACACTTTACCTAATTCTTATGAAATAGCAATAAGGGTAGAAATCATATTGATACAAGGAGGAAAGTTAGCTCTAAGGCTTCCTATGCCCTTCTTCCTTGATATCCCAAATCACCAACTAGTAATGACCCTTATTCCCACAACTTACACATTATAATCCCTTGCTTGAGTCCCTCAAGCTTCCACATCTTCAAATGGAATAGATAAAATCAAAGAGATGATGTAATCTATGATGTTGAACATAGATAAAATATTAAAAAACTAGGAAAAGAAGCTGGAAGATAGCTTCTCTATGGTGCAAAAAGTGGGCAGTAAAGTGGTAAATTTAGAAAGGTAGAAAGCTCAAGGTAGTAAGGCTCATCAATTACAATATCAAACTATGAATAATGGTAGGCCTCCAAATCATAATTATGGGAACAATTCTTTTGATCAAAATAGGTATAATAGTCATGCCTCAACATCAAATGTAAATCAGAGTAGGACCATAGTCCCTCAAAAAAACATGGCTCAAGGTTAAGATTTGTGTCCTTCCTACAACTTCTCCTATGTCTATTGTATGTGTCAAAAGGTTGAATCTTATTTGGAATTAACCACTCAAGAGCCTACAATAGGACAATCATATAATGAAAGCCAACCCAAAGATGCCTCATCTATAGAAAGATAGGGTGACTACTCCTTCAAGAATCATCAAGTGGAGAGATATTGTAATGTAAATTAGGATTCCATTGCTATTGAAGATGTTCCTCATCCTAATAAAACTTAAAGATCAATTTTAGTGCCTCATGCATAAATACTGAATGACCAAGCCATTGTCCTTCAACAACAAACACAGAATAATAACAAAGGAGATGTGAATGGCCCCTAGGTGATTCCATCTCAACCTCCTACACATGTAGTTCCCAAGGCTTCTACCAAAGCACCTAATGCTTCATTTAGTGTGGTAGAGAAGGTGAAGAAGACAAATGTGATTATTTCCATGTGGGATGTTGTTGCTACTATACCCATGCAAAAGAGGTTGCTATAGCAAGAATTGGAAAGTATCGAACCAAAGGATTAGCCACCTATCATGGAAAGTGACACAAGCCTAGTACAACCATCAAAGGAGGTAGAAACAAGTAAAAAAGGTTAGACCTTCTCCTTTTTATTTTTCTCTAATTATAAGGGATAAGCTAGTCCACAATTGCATGATTGATTCAAGGGCTAGTTGTTCAATGATGCCTAAGTGTGTTGCTGATGCTTTAGAAATAAAATATGAACCCATTGTTAGGGATGTATTACAGTTGGATGGTAGTATTATCAAGACTATAGGGATCCCTTAAGGATGTTGAAATGTCCCTACATACATGCCCAAGTTGTACTATAACTCAAGATATATCAGTTGTTGAAGTTAGGTCATATTTTACCATTTGTTTGTCAAGAGAATTCACCACCCAAATAGGTTACATATCTTCTAATTGGTCATATATGTTTTCTAGAACAAGATATGGGACCAAGACTTCAATCAGAGTAGAACCTCTAGTCCTTCATCATATCATACCATACACCCCTTATCTCATCAATATGAATTGCACTATCCTAGAGATGGATGAGAATGACATAGTGAATGAGCCTACCACTTCTCTAGTAGAGATAATTGATTTTCTCTTGGATGAATGGGTTAATGCATGTCAATTTGATCCTATATCAGAAGCCTTTGAGACAGATCTTGGTACATATTATGTGTCAAAAAAGGATGCTCTTGTTCATAACCTCATGAAAACCAAAGAAGATGTGAGTGGGATATGGAGTATTTATTTTGATGGATCAAGGAATAAGAATAGATCAGGGGTGAGTACGATGTTGATTCTCTTGCACAAGTAAGGTACTACCTCTCCTTTAGGCTCTATTTTAGTTGTGCCAATAATATGGCCGAGTATGAGTCCTTGATTCAAGGTCTTCTACTTGCTCAAAAAAGAGGAATTCAAGTATTGAGTGTATATGGAGATAGTGAGTTGGTGGTTAATCAGGTGAGAAACTAGAATATCACTAAGAATGGCTTGCTCAAGTCTTATAAACATAGAGTATGGGATCTACTTGAAATTTTAAATGCATTTAATATTTAGACCATCCCTAGAAAGGAGAATAGACATGTTGGCAGACTTGCAACAATAGGTACATCTCATGATGTGCTAGGGAATCTTAAGGAGAAAAAGAAGAAACAAATCAAAGTGGTAGTTAGGCCTTCTATTCCTAACAACAACACCAATTATTAGGTTTCTAAATCCGATGCACAAATTGTAAGTCTCTTGCAGAATGAGGCAAAATTCTTAGAGAGAAACTAGTCTAGGTTACATGACTAGTATGGAGATTATATCATAAATCTTAGTTCCAACAAATTTCCTAAAGGTCTCATTACCTTAGAGAGTCTTTTTAAGCCTAATGACCAATAAATAGGTAGATTCATGAACCTAGCTATCAACAAAGATGATTATTCACTAGTTATGTTTATTGATGGAAAGACCTTCAACATGGGTAAGGTATGCTCTAAAATTGAGAAAGAAAAATTTATCCATCTATTCAAGAATTTAATGATATATTTTCTTGGACATATGATTATTTAAAGGATTTTGACCCAAGTCTATTTCATCATACCATAGACTAAATAGAAAATTTCAAACCAATAAGGCAAAAACAGAGGCTAGTAAATCTTAAAAATGAACCACTAATGAAAAAAGAGATATCCAAGCTGATTAAGGCTAATATAATCTTCCCTACCAAGTGCTCATCATGGTAGAAAACCTTGTCCCTATTAGGAAGAAGAATGCAAAAATTAGATTATGTGTGGATTTTAGGGATCTTAACTAATCTTCCCTTAAGAATCACCATCCCCTCCCCTCCATGGAGTAGATTTTGTCCATTAATTGTGTTCAAAGAGGTTCTCATTCCTTGATGGATTCTTTGGTTACAATCAAGTGCTAGTCAAAGAGTCTAATAGGTACAAGACTTCATTCACCACCAAGTGGGGCACCTATACTTATAGTAAAATTCCTTTTGGGCTAACAAATGTAGGTGTCACATTCCAAAAGGAAATGGAGATGGCCTTCAAAAACATGATTGAAATATTTGTATTGGTTTACCTTGATGATATCATAGTGTATTCAAAGAATATGGTAGATCATTTTGGTCATCTCAGACAAATGCTAATAAGGTGTAGAGAGTTTGGGGTATCCCTTAACCCAAGAAAGTGTGTCTTCACCACCAATCAAGGAAAATTATTAGGAACCATTAATCCAGAGAGAACCAAGGTGATACTTGCTCTCTCCCTTTGTGGTCATAAGAAAGGTCTGCAAAGTTTTCTTGGTAGAATAAATTTTGTGAGGAGGTTTATCCCTAATTGAGCTACCATGGTGAAACCTCTTACAGCCATGCTTGAAAAGAATACAATGTTCACATGGATCAAAGAAGGGAAAGTAAGTTTTGAAGAGATCAAAGCAGCAATAGCCTTAGCCCTTACTCTTATGGATCTGAATTTTGAGAAGGATTTCATTCTTTATACTTTAGGTGGTGAGTCAAGTATCTCTATTATCTTGACTCAAGAAAATGATAAGAATGAGGAGAAACTCATTGCCTTCTTTAGTGAAGGACTTAAGAAATATGAAAAAAAATATAGTTATGTAGAGAAGCAAGCCCTTACAGTCATCAGAGCCTTGAAGAAATTCAGACACTTTCTATTTCATAACAAGATCCATCTGTTGGTGCCCCATGCAAGTGTGAAGGACTTTCTTTTGAGTAAAGATATTAGTGAGAAGAGAGCTAGTTGGATTAATAATGTAATGGAATATGATCTTGACATCCAAATTACCAAGTTGATAAGAGGAAAGGGATTGTGCAAATACATGATTTTGTCTTAAGAGTTAGATAAGGAAGTTGCAATGATATTGATAGAAAAAAAAAAAAAAAAAAAAAAAGCACAAAATGGTAATCCAAAGAGTTGGATAGATGAAATGAGAACATTCTTGTCAGGCAATGAATACCTTCAAGGATTGGATAGAACTAAAAGGAGACAATATAGGTTAAAGTTAATTCCTTTTTTGGAGGGATTTCAATGGAGCCCTATTGAGATGCATTGACATAGACCAAACTGAAAGAATGATCAAAGAGCTTCATGATGGTTCTGATGGTGGCTACTTCTCAACAAGGATAACTGTAATAAAGATCATGAAGGCTAGTTACTACTGGCCATCCTTGTTCCATGATTGTCACAAGCATGTGAAAAAGTGTGAAAAATGTTCCTTCTTCTCTGGTAAGCAAAGACTTGTAGCCCTTCCTCATCATCCCATTTAAGTGGACCAACCTTTTGCTCAATGGGGATTGGATTTCATAGGCCTTATCAATCCTTTTTCCAGCTCTAGTCACAAATAGATTTTAGTTGCTATAGATTACTTTACCAGATGGACAAAAGAAATAGCATTAAAGGATGCCACAAAATCTTTAGTTTTTTAATTCCTTGATGGAATTGTGACAAAGTTTGGTGCCCCTTTAACCATTATTTTAGATAATGCAAAATCTTTTGTAGGAGCTCATAGTTGTGCATGGGAAATTGATCAGCATATCTGCTTGAAAGCATCATCAAACTACTCCCCTTGGGGCAATGAATTGGCTGAGTCATTCAACAAAAACTTAATCAAGATCATGAAAAGGACTATAGAGGAAAATTAGAGATGTTGGCATCAAAATTTGAGGACAAGACTATAGGTTGATAGAATAATACCTAAGAGGGTCATAGGAAATTCACTCTTTATTTTGGTATATGGTAGAGAAGCAAGGCTTCCAATTTCATTAAAATTCCCATCCTTAGAACTGGCTTGTCAATTGGAGCTAATGGAAAGCAATATCATAGTAGTGAGAATGGAAGAACTAATGGAACTAGAAGAGAAAAGGAAATAGGCCATATCGACCCTAAAAACACATTAGCAATAGGTAAAAAAGATCTTTGATAGGAAGGCCAAGGTCAAAATCATTAGCAATAGGTGAAAAAGATCTTTGATAGGAAGGCCAAGGTTGGAATCTTTAGAGAACTTGATCTGGTATTAAAATGAGATGTAGATAGGGAAAAATAAGGGAGGCACTCAAAATTTGATACACTATGTAGTGGTCCCTATATGGTTATCAATTGTAAATAGGATAATTTTTTTCAATTAAGAAAGCCTATAATTCTGCCTATTCTAGTCAATGGAATATATCTTAAGTCTTATTTTTGATAAAGGATGAGTTTTGTGTATATAATTAGGCTAGTTTCCTTTCTTATGGTTTCTTATTTTCCAAGAAGTGCATGAGTACATGTGTTTTACAGAGGTTGCAAAGGATTTTAGTTCCTAGTTTCAGTTGCAGAGAGGCAATTTTGAGGTTTCTTGGGTATTTTTTCTACAATTTTAGAGTTTTGTTGGGTGGATTCTCACATTTTTATGACTTTGTAGCCCAATGGATGCTTCAAGCCACTGATCTATGTATAGGTAGCTTGCATCCCCCCTAAGTCACCAGAATTGTTGGCCTAATTCACCTTCCTACCAAAATCACCACATTTGAATTCAAATGAATAAGGAGACTTTAATATTTTCATATCCTCTTAATTTTTTTAAAATATTCAAATACCATGGCTACTTCCTATTTTTTTTAAATATTAAAATACCATGGAAATATAAAATAATTGAATAAGGAGACTTTAATATTTTCATATCCTCTTAATTTTTCTTTTGGGGTTCCCACAATTTTTTCATACCTTGAGATCTTGAACAGATTTACTATGGGGGCTTTTCCACTTCTTCAAAGTGAATGATCTTTACATAAAGCAAGAAAGTGCCTCACTACAAGGTAGTATATGGGTACCATTTCTTGTAGACCACCTTTTTGACCATGATGATATACTAGCACAAGTTGGAATATGGCTAAGATGCTTTTGGTAATCGCATTCCCGCATTCTATCTTTTCTCATATTTTCTGACAATGTGGGGAAGTAAAATTGTGACATATGGACTAATGGATATGTCCTTTTGTGTAGGTTGCTAGGGTTTAAAAGTGGTACCATTTGGATGCCAAGTCATGCTGAGGTGGATGTTGAGTGGTCCATGGGCCCAAAAGGTAAAAAGATAGGCACAATAATAATAAATATTTTCGATGATCATTGATCTTCCATAGATTGACAATCAATGGTTTCCTATATCATGGAATTGTGAGAAATTTAAACATTGTGGGGAAACACCTAAAGGAAATGTGTCTTTATAGGCCTAAGGAGATAATACTATAGTTAACATTAGCAGTTAGTTTGACATTTTTGTTAACTATCGCAATTAACTTTGAGGGTGGTGTGGTTAGTTAAAAGTAATATGGTTAAACATGTAGAGACTTTGTAGGGTGGTAAAAAGAAATAAAACTATTGGCCCACATGGACCATCTTGGTTGCAAGACTTAATTGACCTTTTACTTTGCTAGTTTGTCAAGCCAACTATGGGGAAGAGATGTTTTTCTTGCACAATTTGATCTTCATGATCAACTCCAAATACTCTCTAATGAACACCATGCCTAGTGAATGGAGGAAAACACTCCACCACCTCTAGTTTTATCCATCTACCTAGTTAGAGTAACTTAGTGACATTTTTCTATCTTCTCAAGGATATTTTTTGGCAAAATATTGGACTACATTGTATTTGAATCTGTGCCAAGATCAAATTTTCTCTAGAACTGTATGATTATTCTTTGAGCATTTAAGATGGTCATTATGGAGTAACTCCATATAGAAATATCTCAGTTATGCCTAAGCTATAAAAGAAAATTTTGTGATCTTTGTAAGGATTGATTTTTCTCTAATTCTCTAGTATCACTTTCATGTGTACTATTGTAATTTCTCATGCCTCTAAACCATTGTAATCCTCTGTTGAGTCTCTTTTAGCCATTAATACACTGTACAAGATTCTTTGCCTCTGGTTAATTTTTTTGTCTATGTTTTCTAACTTACATGATTGTATCTACTTTTGACATTTGAATGATATTAAGTGAATTTTCTTCTTATAGAATTATTTTATTGTCTGATCTACATGTGGTTGTTTAATTAAGCAAAGTCTAAATCTATATTCCTTGATATTATAACTTGCTAACTATGAATTTATGGGTAGAGATAAAAGTCAAATACTCTATTTTGGTGCATCACCCCCTTAGGTTAGAGTAGGTAGATTTTTTTTCATGCATTCCTTCTCCCTTTTCCTCTCTAAGAGTAGTTAGGTGCATCCTGATAGTAAAAGAAGTTGGCCTTCTCTAGAGACTTAAACTCATATTTTAATTCCCACACCTTAGAGGTTGTTTCCATGTTTCACAAGGTTGTCCCTAGGTAAAAAATTTGGACAAGGGTGAAAATTTTTGTGACAAAAATCGACACCCCTTTGCTCCTAGAATATCCATCCAGATTGGAACTAAGTTCCCCTATTTTTGTCTTATCATTATTGTTAGAATTCTTAGATTCAATAATTTCCTCCACATTTTTCTTATTCCTCTCCCATTTGACAACCTTCTTGCTTTCACTAGTACCCTCCTCATTTTTAACCTTAATTCTTTTAGAATGAGGATCATTACTAGGCCCTTTCCTCTTCTCCAAAACTAGAGAGGGCTTAATGGCTTTACTTTTATAGAAGGTTTCAATAAGTAAAATTAACCCTTCATGAAGCATAGGGCAAGAATATTTATTACTCTAAGTATAGAGGCTTTGAAGAAAATAATACTTCAGATAAAATGGGAAGGACATCCTATCTTTGTGCCTAAAATGATTTAGGAAAACAAAGTGAAATCCTATTTTGGTAGCTTGTTACTTGGTGATTTTTTCTAAAATTGGGTTTCCACGTTAAATCATATTGTCATATTTGTGGCAATGTTGTTTTCATATTTCCTTCTATTTAATATTATAAATTTATGGTATTTTTCTACCACTAAAATACAAAGTTAATTGCTAATATGAATAAGTTAAATTATTGATGATTTAATATAGAGACCAAGTGGATTTATGAGTTTGATTAAGTTGTTTGAAGTTTTTAAAAGTACAATTGGTATATTTGGACCTGAGAATAACTAATTCACCCCCCTCTCATTTATACTAATTATTCCAACAATTGGTATTATAGATTTTTTTTCTTGTGAGGAAATTTTGAAGGGACTTAAGCTAAAGATCAAGATGTACAAGAGAAAGGTACCCAACATAAACAAAGAGAACTTCCATGCATGGAAACACTTGATGATTATTACATCTATTTGAAGTTAGAGATTTTGTACTATTTTACCTAAATAATGAATACATTGATGTAGCTAGACCCATAATAATTGAGAAAATAAAAGAGAAGCATGAGCATAACCAAATGATGATAGATCTAGGATGTTCTCTAAGCTATGTTGAATTTAATGATGTGAAGAAATGGACTACTATAATTAAAATATGGGATAAGTTGGAAAAAAATTCATGGAGGAGACAAAATGTGTTATGGTTAAAAGCTGAGAGTTTGAGAGGAAAGTTTGATGACATGAGAATGAAAGAAGGAGAAACTATTTCTTAGTATTGTGGTTGAATCAAAGAAGTGGTGAATACAGTTAGAGGAGTTGGAGGTGACATAACTAAAGAGACTTTGGTCAGCAACATATTGAGGACTTTACTTCCTATCCATTCTATTAGAGTATCTACAATACAAGAATTAAGATATACACTTGGTAGTTTTTTGACCTTGGATAGTTTGATTGGTAGACACACTATATTTTAATACCAAATTTTGATAACTATAAACCTTCTAGTTTCAAATTTTCTTTCAAGTCTCAACTAACCCTTAATGGATTGAAAAGAAGAAGAATTTCAAGGAGTAAGCATGTGGATACTGATAGTAAATTAGATGATAGCTTGGATGATATAGAAGCATTATTGGCAAGAAGGTTTCCAAGAGGAAAAAGAAAATACAAAAGTAAACTTCCTATAATTTGATTTAGATGTAACAAATTTGGTCATATTTCTACAAGGTTTCATGATAGAGATGAGAAGGAGGAAAGAAAATACAAAAAAAACCAAGAAAGGAGAAACAATAGATACAACCAAGGTAACAAGGACTATAAAGGAAAAGGTAAGAAATCTTGTTACATTGCTAAAGAAGATAGTTCTAAAAATAATTCCGATGAACATGATGAATAATTTGTTTATTTTACAATAAAAGATGAATTCCATGAAGATGAAAAGATTTAGAAAACTTCTCTAATATCATATGTGACAATGCATATTGGGTTGATGGACTAAAATACAATTTGTTTAGTGTAGCATAGTTGAATAGTTAAGGTTAATGAGTTGAATTTCAAAATTAGAAGGCAAAGATCTATGATACTACTGGTGAACTAATTAGAAGTGGAGAGAAAACAAGACATAACTTATTCTATCTAGACCCATCTGAATATACTTGTTTATTTGCAAAACTTGAAGATGTTTAGTTGTGGCATAAGAGACTATGTCATGTAAACATTGATAATTTGGTAAGCATTAGTAAGATGAAAAGAGTAATAGGATTACCAAGATTGAGAAAACCTGATAAAATGGTATATGAATAATGCGAAATGGGAAAAAAGAAAAATTCTAGTTCCAAGAGAAAGACCTATTGTTTTGATGATACTTTGGAGTTGGTTCATACTAATTTATGTGGTCCTATTGGAGTGTAAAGTTATTATGATAACACACACTTTATCCTATTTGTTGATAATTTCTCTAAAATGATGACTATGATGTTTCTTAAAGAGGTATATGATTCCTTTCAAATGTTTAAGTGATATTTGGCTAGATTTTAAAAGGAAATGGGTAAAAGTATGAAATTCTTGAGATTAGATAGAGGAGGTGAATTCATATCAGAGGAATTCAGCATATTCTACAATGACAAAGGAATCAAAAGACAAATGTCTACACTGAGGACTCCAACACAATATGGTGTAGGTGAAAGAAGAAATAGATTAATCATGGACTATGTAAGAACACTGATGATGGAAAAGAATGATTCACAAAAGTAATAGAGAGAAGTTGTAAGTATTGCTATTTACACACTAAACCAAGTTCATGTCATGCCTGACCACTATTTCAGTTTTACTGCATTTTAAGACTTTGGGACTATAAGTTCTTTTTGGATGATTATGTTTCTATTTCATAATTACTCTATTTTTAAGCCTTTATAGAGACATTTATGAGTCTAATAAACTTATGTTGTGGTTAGAATTAATGCCTAATATTTCTAGTTTTAAGGATAATTCATTGTATAGTGGATATTTGTTGAACTTAAGTATTTTCGTAATACTCTTTTATCTGGTCTTTTATATATATACATACATGTGTGTATGTGTGTGTGTGTGTGTGTGTGTGTGTGTGTGTGTGTGTGTGTGTGTGTGTGTGTGTGTGTGTGTGTGTGTGTGTGTGTGTGTGTGTGTGTGTGTGTGTGTGTGTGTGTGTTAAAAGGTCTCTATGTATATATGCATTAAGTTTATGTTGTAATTAATTGCTATTAGTTAAAATGGGATTTAAACCCGCGGTGGTTATTAGCTATGTGTTTTGCACATCATATTTTCAAAAGATAAAGTTTACTAACCTAAAACCCTATATGGGTCTCGATGCTTTGAATGAGGTTTATGTTAATATTTATTACCCAAACATATATGGTGGTGGTAGATTTATTTCCATCTGTACTTGACATTGTGGAAGTGGTTCAGTTCCTTTTAATGCTCATTTAAAGAGGAATTATTTCATTGAAGTGTTCGGTCATTTTTGTGTGTGTACGTTTTAGTTCTTGTTATGTTTGGGTTGGGAATTTGGCCACATTTTTCTGTATGTTTTGCATCTATGATGCTTATGGCTAAAATCCAGCATCATGGAGGACTTGGTCAACTGGGCTTTCCTGTTTATCAATCCGAGCATTGTTGGAATCCACAGTATCATTCATTATCAGAGTTTTCAGTGTTGGACATTTGGTTTTGGTTTGGGGTTTTAGCAGCAAATTTGGTTGCTGGGCTTCGTTTTGAGTTTCCATCTTCTAAAATTTGGAGGTAGGGGGCATTTCCTTACCTATTCCTTTACTATTTTGGGTGTTAATATTGTTTAAAGGAATTGTAGAGACTACAGCTTTCTTCTAAAAAGATGTTTGTCGATACCTAGGTATGGGTATAAGCAGGGCTGGGCATGAGTGCCGAGATCTATTTATATCCATATTTGGATATTGGTTACATATATACATCTATGTTTTGTGTTTTGTTGTTTTCTTTGGGGCTTAGATGGTTTCTAAACTCTGTGTATAAATCCTGAGGTAGTTTGTGTGTTGCAAGTTCATTTAATATGTAGACATTTTGTTATGAAAATAGCTTGCGACATAGATCATAGCTTCACTATGATATGGGATTTGGTTTGGATTCAGTTATTTTATAATAGTTATGTTCATGCTTGTGTTTGTTTTGATTATATGCGGTATGACCTAGTTGTAGCAAATAACTATATATGCTTA
Source organism: Cupressus sempervirens (assembly GCA_028749045.1). Lineage (NCBI taxonomy): Eukaryota > Viridiplantae > Streptophyta > Pinopsida > Cupressales > Cupressaceae > Cupressus > Cupressus sempervirens. Next base: position 380,229,595 of record CM053791.1, read on the forward strand.
TGATTTTGGGTAGTTGCGTGGACTAAGGGTTATGTGTACCAACGTATATTTGTTTGTAGTTGGAGGCGATATCATTGTTACAGTATGTTTGAAATGAGAGGTGTAAAACTAAACTTGTTTTATGAATACAAACATGGGTGTGGTGTAGGAAGCGAACCATTGTGCATGTTATGAAATACAGGTATTAGAATTTATATGGTATCGAGATGTTGGAACAAAAAACGTAGACAACAGTCGAATCACTAAATGAAATCATGGGCAGACTCTTTGACAAATAGTTAGTGGGAACCGTAGATAAATTCAAACCAGCAAGTAATATCTTTATGTTATTAGGTTATTATGTTATTGAGTTATTGTGTTAAACTAGGGAATTTGGTTTATACAAGGCCGAGCTTTGGGAGAAACCATGTTTCGAGTTTATTAATATGTGTGGTTCAACCACAGTCATGAACTAGCATTAGGTTGCAGTCTCATGACTGATTGAGGGCACTATTACTCTGTTTCATGAGTTAGATAACTAGAACCGAGGATTAAGTTGTTATGTTTTACAGAATGCTTGAAATTCTTTAACTCGAACATTATGTATTTAAACAATAATATGGTGATCCGTGTGTGGTTACTGTTAGTAAGGACATTCTGTCAAATAGATGAAAAAGGGAAACTCGAAGCAAGTAGAAAATTCTCTGTGACAGCATTAATGAACATTATAATTTGTTTTCTTATTTAAATATAGAAGTTATTTTTAATAAAGAGCTAAGGATTTATATTTTTGTTTTGATTAAGTTGTTTGAAGGAATATAATGACTGTCGTGACTAGAAACCGAGAGCAATCTTATGTGAATGTTAATATGAAACTCGATATAAAAAAAGGAAACATAGAGATGGCTTAATTTGGTTATTATAATATGGGGAAGTTTGAGTTATAACTACCTGTTGTTTTGATATATTATCCACAATTGAATATGACATCATTTGAAAAATAGAGGCATTGACAGTTGTTGTTATTTCTATATTAATATGGATATTTTATGAACAGTTAGTATATGCTCTGTAGTATTGATGTATTACATCCTTATTATTATTTTGATTATTGGCATGATGAAAGTTACTATAAATTTTATGAATCGCATTTTATATTGTATTCTAATACTATATTTCATATGCTGATGTGATTATAATTGAATGGTGGCTTTTCGTTATACAGTAGTATAACTGCAATAGACATTTGAATATTAACAACTTTGTTAATTATCATTCATTAAAGTAATAGCTGTATTTAGATTATATTATGTTTAATTCTGATTATGAAGTGTTTTAATAGCATTTAAGGATCATTCTGAGAAAAGATGTGTTGAAAAAACATTTTTTTTTTAATTAAAATGAAAGTAGTACAAGAATTGAGGCAGATATTGATATATGTTTGATGATATGTCATTTTAAACAAGAATATCATGTGCATGTTGATTGTTATCTTGGTCAGTTCGGTGTTAAGTGTAGATGGTTAGGTTACCAGGGAATTAAATTATAGTATGAAGATTTTGTAAGTATCGTTGAGTTGTGCAACAATTCAATTGTATTTATGAGATCTTGATATTATAGGTTTTAGTTCTGTTGATGTAATTATCTATATTCACCTTTGAACTTGGCAGACTAAGATGTGTTTCAGATGGATTAAAGGATGTAGTATCATGTTGTAAATTGATTAATATTTGTTGCATGTACATTCTTAGTATATCTGTTTGATGTATATTTAAAGAATAGTAGTGATGAACATATATCGGGGTGGCTGGATTTGGTTATCCGATTCAGTTAATTAATTCAGTGATAACTTAAAATGGTATTGGGTGGGTTAATTACATATAAAAGATAATTGGCTTACCTATGACTTAAACCTATATGGTTAAGTACAGAGAATAAGGCATATTTCTATTCTGTCATTGACAAGTATAATAGAGATTACTATAATGTGTTGACTATGAGCATACCATACATGGATGCAGAATCTTAGTGCCATAACGATGACACCTCAGTATATATATGATTCATTTACAGATTATTCTTAGTGCGAGTTTAATTTTTCATTGTTAAGTAAATGTTTACTTCTTTCATATTAATTTGAAACTACACTATGTTAACGTGGTTCAGATATCTGCATTACGATTATGTATATGTTTATTCTAACATGTATGCAGGTGGATTAAGCTTTTTAACTCAGTGTGTACTAAGGCCCCTTGTTGTGTTGTGTTGCATTGTTGTATGTTTTCCAAGTTTTTTGAGAATGTTTAGCAAGTAACCAAAGATGATTGTTGAAGTTACTTTTGAAACAGCATCTAGGGATTCCTATGTTAGACATAGGTGTTTAGAAACGATGTTGTACTACATTATTGTACTGAACTCGATTTGTAATAGCATCATTTTGGAAACATATATGGATGATATTTTATTTCTTATTGAGGTTTTCAGATTAAGAATGATTCAATCTGTGTATTTGTACTTATAAAAAAAAAAAAAATTATTGCGATTATGGTATTTGTTCTTTGTTTGCATTTCTTTTGGTTATGCTTAGTGTGGCATTACAGTTCAAGTCAAGAAAGGTACAAGCAAGACCCCTTTTGAACCATGGTATGGTTATACACCTAATGTCAATTATTTTAAAGTATTTGGAAGCAAGTGTTACATATTGAAAGATACAAGAAAAGGAACACTTGATGCAAAGAGTGATGAAGGTATATTCTTTGGATATTCCACCAAAAGAAAGGCATAAAAGTGTTTTAATTATAACACTAACAAAATTGTAGAAAGTGTAAATGTTAGATTTGATGAATTTGTAGAAAAGAATGAAGAAGAATGTAAGAAAGAACCTAAAAATTATAGAAAATTTGTATACAGATATGAAGGAGAACCAAGTGCTTTACCTAAACCAAAGAAAGAGATTATCAAGTATAAGAAAATAGACACTATCAATCAAACTAGAAAAGATCTATTAAGAACCAGTAGGATGTTTAATAGAAAACTTTAGAAGCTAAGTCTCAAATAGATGAGACTGAGTGTCAGATAGAGGAAGTCAAGTTATAGTAGCAAATATCTAGAGAAGATGAGAAAGCTAGAACAAGTGAATTAAAACAAAAAGAAATAATATTTGAACCTATCTTAGAAAAATATGTAAGAAGGAACTATACACCTGATCAAATCATTGGAGAAAAAGATTCAAGAGTCATGACAAGAAGCAAGTTGAAGAATGATACATGTCTACAATGTGAGTTTGAGCCTAAATATGTTAAAGAAGTATTGGAAAATGAACATTGGATTAATGCAATGAATGAGGAGATTGATGAAATAGAGAAGAACATGGACATTGGTACCTAGGCCAAAGGATTAGAATGTGACTAGAACCAAGTGGGTATTCATAATTAAGTTGAATGAGAAAGGAATTGACTATGGAGAGAAATTTTCTCTAGTTGCAAGGTTGGAAGGAGTAAGAGCATTACTTGCATATACTAATTTAAAAAGATTCAAGGTATATCAAATGGATGTCAAATCTACATTTTTGAATGGAATCTTGGAGGAAGAAGTCTACATTGAACAACTTGAAGGATTTTTTGTACATGGTATATAAATTACACAAAGCATTATATGGTTTGAAACAAGCTCCTAGAGCATGGTATGAAAGGTTACATGCATATTTGGTGGAATTAGTTTTCCAAGAACTAATAATAATAGCAATATATACTTCAAATGTGAATCTAAGGATATGATATTGTTAGCTGAAATATTTTTTGATGATATCATATTTGGGGGATAAGATTTAATGTGCAAATTATTTGCTAATGAGATGAAGAAAAAAATTTAAGATGTCAATTTTTGGAGAGATAAAATTCTTTGTTGGTTTACTATGGAGAGACATTTTCTCTAGTTGCAAGATTGGAAGGAGTAAGAGCATTACTTGCATATACTAATTTAAAAAGATTCAAGGTATATCAAATGGATGTCAAATCTACATTTTTGAATGGAATCTTGGAGGAAGAAGTCTACATTGAACAACTTGAAGGATTTTTTGTACATGGTATATAAATTACACAAAGCATTATATAGTTTGAAACAAGCTCCTAGAGCATGGTATGAAAGGTTACATGCATATTTGGTGGGAATTAGTTTTCCAAGAACTAATAATAATAGCAATATATACTTCAAATGTGAATCTAAGGATATGATATTGTTAGCTGAAATATTTTTTGATGATATCATATTTGGGGGACAAGATTTGATGTGCAAATCATTTGCTAATGAGATGAAGAAATAATATGAAATGTCAATTTTTGAAGAGATAAAAAAATTTGTTGGTTTGCAAGTCTATCAAATGAAGAGAGGTATATATATTACACATTCAAAGTATATCAAGGAGATACTAAAGGCCTTTGGAATGGAAGATTCAAGACCATTTGAAACACCTATGGTTACTTGACATAAACTTTCAAAGAATAATGATTTTGCTAAAGTAAATTAGACATTGTATAGGTCAATGATAGGAAAATTGTAATATGTTGTTCATAGAAAACCTGACATTGCATTAGCTATTGGTATTGTTGAAATATTTTCTACCAATCCTAAGGAAAATTACATATTGGCTATGAAAGGAATACTAAGATATCTGAAATGAATAAAAGACTATGGTTTATGGTATAAGAAGAGTGACAAGTTTGAGCTGAAAGTTTAAACATATCCTAATTGGATTGGAAGCATTGATGATAGAAAGCGTACAGTTGAGGGTTCTTTATTCCTAGGAAGGAGAGTGATTTCATGGACAAGTAAGAAGAAAACTTATATTTCTCAATCCACAATAGAGGCTGAATATGTTGTTGTGGTAGTTAACTATTCAAACATAATGTGGATCAAGCAATTTTATAAAGGTATAAAGGAAGACATTACTAAACCTATGGTGATATATTGTGATAATACAAGTTCTATAAATATATCCAATAATACTATGATGCACACAAAGACAAGATGCATTGCAATAAAGTATCATTTCTTGAGGGAACTAGTGCAAGAAAAATAAGTCATACTAGAAAATGTGAACACAAAGGAACAAATAACTAATATATTTACTAAGGAATTACCTAACGGTTCATATGTGTATCTAAGAGGTAAGCTAGGTTTCATTCCCCTATTTGAATAAAACTAAGGAGAGATACAACATTGCATTAATTTTTATGACCAAAAAATCTTACATATTGATGCAGGAGGTCACACTTTAAGAGTTTCCTAAAGTTATGGAAAATATGTGAAAAGAAAGGTAGAAGTGTGAATTAATAAAGATGCATGTTGACACATGGTGATACAGTCATCAACAAAGATGATAGAGGGAGATGTTGTGCTAATTTACCATCTACTAGGGGGAAATGAATATATGATATGTAATCAAGTGTATTTGGGATTGTTGTCAAAGAGGTAGATAATGAATATCATGTTACCATTCAATCTATTAGAGATATGTCAAAGATGGAGCCAATATAGTTTCAGAATGAATAATTACAATTGGTATCATAGAGGGAGAAGTTTAATAGAACAAGAAAAGATGAAGAGCATTGAAAGATTACAAAGATAAGAGTTAGAATGAAATTAAAGATAAGAATTAGAATGAAACTAAGGATGTTACTGAAGATCTATATCAAATTATAGAGGGAGATAATAGTGAACATCAAAAGAATATTTTTTTCCATTATGTGGCAACTAAAGGTGTTTCCATCAATGCTAAAGATGAAGATTGTTGGAAACTACAATTGGAACAATTGTTATGTTCTCATTGATGTCAAAACTTACTGGTAATACATTTACTAATAATGTAGAATTTATATCAATTTTATTGATGAAGATGATTTGAAAAGAGAGATAACTATATGAACAAGTGAGGTTATTGAGTGAAGAGGAGTAAGTTTGTTGGAATTACAATACGCACTTGATTAGTTTGTATTTGACAAGATAATGTGTTTTTTTGTCCTTGCAAAAAGTGGAGAAGTTAGATGAGTTGAAATGTAGAAGAGATTTGAATAAGTTTAGTACAACACAACCTTGATTGAGTAATAATTTACTAGGTCAATGAAGAAGTTGAAGGAAAAGTTTAAGGAACTTAAGTTATAGTTGAGTAATAGTTACAGCCAAGAAAGATGGAGGGAAAATTGAAAAAGTGACTGAGTATAGTGAAGGCTTAGAAAGCCACTATAATTCAAGTGAGACAGAATAGTAGAGATCAAAATACCTAATGATGACTGAGTTGAAGAACACAATGACCAAGTGTTAGTAAATGAATAGTTTGTGAAAGAATCATGATTTGAGGCCAACATATTTGAATTTTTGAATAAGTCAAAATGTGGTAAAGATAAGGATTGATGAGATGGAATATTCATTGCATGAATTGAGTTTTCTAAATAATTTAAGGAAAGCATTTAATGACAAGTTTGAATGATAAAATAGAAGGACAAATTCATTGAATCTTATCAAACCCTAAGGTATATGGTTATGTTTAAGAAGAATAAGATCAAAGCTACCTACGTAAGGATGCATAAGAGATGTTTTACAAGTTGGTTCAAGGATTTGACTAGAAAATTTGTGAGAACAAGTAAAGAATAGAATTGCAAAGGAAAATTGAGAGGTTGGTGAAAGGGTGATTTCTTGAAGTGTTTCCAAGCATATCAGAGATAGAGAATGTGATGAAGACCAGTCAATAAACTAAGAATGAACCAAATGGATATTTGAACAAGAAAAGTGAGTTACTTTCAAACCATTGTGGTAGAAAAATCCTTTAACCAAGGTTGACCTAACAGTCATATTGTAAAACCTTTAGTCAAGGTAACATTGTAAACAGATGTTTTTAAGACCTCTAATAAGGCCACTCCTAATAGGGTGATTAATATTTTTAACAAAGTCACACCTAATAGTGTGTTTTATAACCTTTAACATAAATGGCTCTTAACTGAGCTCACTTTAGAAGAGTGAAAAGTGGTAGCATATTACTTGGTGTTTTTTTTCAAATTCAATTTCCATGTTAAATTCTGGTGTTATATTTGTGTGAATGTTGTTTTCATGTTTCATGTTATTTAATGTTATAAGTTTTTAGTATTTGGTTAACACTAAAATAGAGATTTAAGTGTTGATATAAATTTTTGGAATATTTAGAATAACTAAGAGGAGGTGAATCAGTTATCCAAGGTCCAAATGTGCAAATAAAACTTTTTAATACCTAAAAAATTTATATACATATAACCATATCATGCGTGTATCCATTAGGTCATCCAATGTCTAAAATTTTGGTATATTACTATCATGGGAAAATAAACTTTGCAAGAATGTAAACATAAGTTAACACAAAATCATTCACACAATTTGACATAAGGATTTAATGTGGAAACCTAGTTTGGGGGAAACCACCACTAACATGCTACCAATTTTCACTATTCTAAAGTGAGCCCTATGAGGAACCAACCCTATTAAAGGTTACAATGCACACTATTAAATATGACCTTGATTAAAGGATTCCAATCACCCTTTACAAGTAAGCCTTGTTAGAGGACTTTAGAATATTCCATTGGAATGTCATCTTATTAAAGGATTTATTCATGACTATTAGGTCAATCTTAATGCAAAGGATTTATCCAAACTGATAGAGTTGTTATAAAGTAATAGTAGGACTTGACACAAAACAAATCAGTTATAGATTTCATATCTCTGGCTTAGTTCTCCATTTCTCTTGGCATTCACTCCTCTTTCTCTCTGATAGCTTGTTTGCCCTTCAAGCCTTCACCTTCATAATCCTTTCTTGCTTAGTATGTCTACCGTAGATCCATTCCTTTGGCCACCATATGAAGAAACACCTCAATATTTATTGTCTTTCTCTAGTTCACATGCTGACAATTTTCTTCTAGCCTTATATCCTCTTAAATAGAGAATTAAGATATTTTTATGCTTAATCCCAATCATCCATCTTAGGGTTAGGTAAGATTCATTGATTCTAACCATCTTTTTGTTTTGTTCCTTCTAGAAACTTCTCTTACAATCCTCATTAAATTTCTCTCAAAATGCTTTATCTTGAATTTTATGTCACTATATCATGAAGATTATCTTCCACATGTTTCACAAAATTCAAGAAATTAACTTGTTTGGCTTAGATTCATTGAATCTTTGATCAAACTCTTTATGTTGTCACTCAGCAATAACTAACTATTGATGCTCAACCAACACTAGGTTGCTCGGCATAAACTAAAACTTGATTGGCATATACTTTATTTTGCTAATGCTCAACACATACTAAATTTTCTTAGCTCACACTATTTCTTTACTTTTCTTAGTACATATGGATTTTCTACTTGGCTTGAACTAACTTTTGTTGACTTCCATTATTTTCTTGATCAAGCTTGGCAGACACAATTCTTACATAGTCTACTTCTAGTCTTTGCTTCAATATTCTTTCATTATAGGCTTAAGTAGATAAATAATACACTATATCATCAATGTCTTATTTGTTCTTAGTGCTCCTATTATATACCATATAACTCAACCTTTCTCTAGGTATTCTTGTTATCCTTTATTTTCAAATCCTCTTCATCAATCAATCAAATGATAGCATTCTGACCAAAATAAGTAATTTTCTTACCAATAAGTAGCAAGTTTGACATCAATGAAAAAACAATGATTGTTCCACATTCTTACACTCTCAATGATCTTCTTTTTCAATAATCTCCCTATTTTGCATTGATGGAAAACGAATACCAACAACAATACCAAAAAAAAAAACTTAATACTTTGTATTGAAATCTTTCCCTCTATCAATGTATTTCCTTCTACTATATAGGCTACTATCAAACTTCCTTTGTGCCTCTTTGACTAATTTTCTCTTTATTGATCTTTCCTAGATTCTCCATCATAATTCTATTAGATAATATACTCCCTCAATTATGTACCATTCTCAAAACATTTCTCCCTCTTTGACAACAATGCCAAAGACTTGTCATCTCTTCATGTAGATATATGCAATTCAGTTTCCCCCTCTATCACCTTGTATGTGACTATAAAATCTTTGAGTAAAGCCTTTGTAGATATATCAGCTATATGCTCCTTTGTATTCACATATTACATTCTCACTTCTGTGTCTTGAACCAATTCTCTCAAATAATGATATTTGACTACAATGTTCTTTATCTTTGTGTGCATCATAGGATTCTTAGATATGTTTATAGCACTTTTATTGTCATAGTAGATCACTATTGGCTCAATGATCTCCTCCTTCATTCCTTTGAGTAGTTATTTAATCCATTCCACATTTTTACAATTCACTATAGTACCCACATATTCAACTTAGTAGTAGATTGTGAAATACAATTTTGTTTCTTACTAGTCTAGCTAACTAGTCTTTTTCCTAACAAAAATGATCCACCACTAGTAATTTTTCTATCGTCAATGTTTCTATTAGCCCAAAATTGCCTCCCACCAAAAAATCAAATTCAAATAATGATATGTTTTAATAGTCACCTAGGATGCTCATGAAATGATTTAGAGTTCGTCATATTCTCTGTTCCATGTTATACCCTTAATATTTTAAGTCATAATCTTACGATTCACATGGTCATAGGTAGTTGAGCACTAAATAAGGTTAAGGTGCTAAAGGTGCACTTTACTTTGATTTTTCCTAATTATGCGGTTATGTTAATATGCTATGGTTTTAGTTGTAATGGCATGGCAAAGTAGTCTCTAGTTTCAAAGACATAAATACCCTATTAGATCATTTGAATCAATGACTAGCGCATGATCACCATGGATTGAGAGGTGCCCACGCCTCAAGTTGTGATCAGGTGATTCCCCTTATTTTGCTTGGTTACAAAGGTTAGATAGTAATACCAGTTCAAGGTTGCAAGGTAGTGATGACCAGCAAAATTGTGGTTTCATAAGAAGTAATAGTTATTAAGAGAATGTGGTGGCAAGGATGTGATCGTGAGTTATTAAATGTTGAACATAAGGCTTGGACCATTGATAGGGTGGCAAAATAGTGAGAAATGCTTGGTTCACATGGAAAAGCTTGATGATTAATCCTAGTTGACTAAAATCATAGTCAATTTGGTGGATTGGTGATAGCAAAAGTAGTTCCTTGAATGAAGAATTTGATCTTTTTGATCTCTTCCAACCACTTCCATTGATCCCTAGGCCTGATAAGTTCAAATAAATACTCCATATCCCTTTATGAATCCACTTATTCAGTGAGAAATTAAATGATTGTCACTCTTGACCTCTTGGAGATTTTTTTGGTGTAGAAGTGATCCTCTTAGGTTGGATTTACTCAATGACCAGATCTTTTTAGCTTTATAGTAACTGTTCTCTGGAGATTTTCTCATAGTGGTTTAATTATACCTTGTAATTGAAGTTATCTAAGTTATGCCTACACTATAAAGGAAAATTTTTTACTCTTTATTAGCATTGGATCTTCTCTATTTTCTTTAGTACTACCTTAGCATGCTACTATAAAATCCCTATTGCCTCTAAGTTATATGACTTTTTTCCTTATCTCTTTCAATAGTTGTTATACTATGTAAATGTGTTTTCCTTTCTTTGACATACTACAAATATCTATAATTTGCACTCTATGTATCTATTTGGCCCATGAATGATAACAAATGAGTTATTTTCCTTGCATCACTCATATGGTTGTCTGATATATGTGTAGTTTAAAGGTTAAAGCAAAACTTGAATCTATATATCTTTACACTATCATAATAAGAGCACTATGCATTCTAATAGTAAAGGAAGTCAGCCTTCTCTAGAGACTCAACCTCATAGTTCAAGTCCCATAGCTTGGAGGTCATTTCCATGTTTCACCAAGTTGTCCTTAGGTAAGACTTTGGACAAGGGTGCAAGCTTTTGTGACAACAATTTTTGGCACACCTGGTGGGACCATCACATATTTTAATATTCTAAAGTTCACTAGTGTTGGGAAATTTCTTTGTTCATGATAAATAAATAGCAATGCCTTTAGTATAAAGCGTTGAAGAGGCTCATTTTTTAAAAGTACTTTGGTGACTCTAATCTTTAAAGCACATCTAGTTTTTAGACCAAAGTTGTTGTGATTCATGCCCAAGAGACACATAAGGGAATCTCCCAAAGGTACTTCTAGTATCAAGAGCTTTCTCTTTCTAACACAAGAAGAAAAGTTAGAGTATCATTGTCACTAGTTAGGAGTGGGATAGTAGCACACAACCCTGCAAGATCCATCTCTACTCCTCCTATTATTAGATCTTAGCCTAGGATACCATCTATTCATATCAATAAAACACTTGCTTATATGGCTAGAGCCCATGCTTTCGCCACCTTTAATGGTGGGAGCCCCCTCCTATTGGCCCAAAGGCATGACATAGTAGTATTAGCTCTCAAAGGTGTACCTGAGTTTACTAGTGAAATCTCCACATCCCCTATTGAACATATTCAATAAGTTTTTTTCTATAATATTTATGGCATCTCTGAGGATGATGTAGCGGTCAAACTTATGGCTTCATCCTTGAAAGGAAAGGTGTTACAATGGTTAGAGGTTTTTCTCATAACTCTATTACTAATTGGGATAGGTTAGGAGCAACCCTATGTAAGCATTTTGAGGAAAAAAGTGACCACCTGTCACTTTTAGAGCAACTAACAACCATCAAGAGGGCCCCCATGAATGTATGACTGGTTTCAATTATAGATTTCAAAAACATGGGATATAATACCTATTGTGGTAAAGCCCTCTCTTGGTAATGTATTCTTGTACTACCTCAAAGCCTTCAATAGTCATATTGCCACTATCTTGCAATCTATAGGGGAAGACACTTTACCAAATGCTTATGAGCTTACCATAAGATCTGAAAATATCTTGATATAGGGAGCGAAGTTAGCTCCAAGGCCCCCAATGCCTTTTTTCCCTAACATGCCTAACCATTAGTCCATTTTAGCCCCTATTCATGTCCCCTCTATAAGTTAGCATCTTGTTGTAGTCCCAATATCCTCTACATCCTCTAGTGGAGTTGATAGGATTGAGGCTATGATGTAGACATTAATGCATAATGTAGATAGAAGGATGTTGGATTGGGAGAGAAGATGGAAGAGAATAGTGCAGTAGTGCATAAAATGGGAAATGATTTGGTGACTATGAAGAGGCAACAAGCTCAACATAATAAGCCTCTCCAACTCTAGAGTCAAGGTCCCATTCATGGTAGACCTCCAAACCAAAGTCATGCCCCCTAAAATTAGAATAGACCTATTGACCATTCTCACAATTAGAATAGACCTATTAGCCACACCCTCTCTTCGAACACCAACCTAAACAGGGTCTTAGTCCCTCAGAACAACCTTGTCCAAGATCAAGATTTTTGCCCCTCTTGTAACTACTCCTATGGATATTGCATGTTCTAGAAGGTAGAATCTTAATTGGTCTTAACTGTACTAGAGTGAGAGGTTTCCTAGCAACACAATGCTAATCAACCTATTGATACCTTTCTGCAAGATGATTATTCTTTTATGAACTACCTAGTAGAAGAACATGGTAATGTTAACTAAGATTCCTATGCTTACAATACTAGGAGTAGAAAAACAGATGTGGATGAGATGGCACCTCAACCTTCTAATAAACCTTCCACATCAAATGTAGTGCCACATATGCAAGAAATCATCCAACAACACAATGAAAATCAGCCTATTTTTGTTTCTCCATAGCAGAGATGGGATGAGAGCAGAAATGATGTGAATAACCCATAGACTATCCCACCTTAGACTTCTACTTCCAAGGCTCCTACCAGAACATCTAATGTTTATTTTAGTGTGGTAGAGAAAATGAGGAAGACTAATGTGAACATTTCTATATGGGATGTTGTAACTACTATATCATCACAAAGGAGGCTACTGCAATAGGAGTTGGAAAGCATTAAACTTAGAGATCAGCCACCTAGCATGAAGAACATTGTAAGCTTGGTGAAACCATCAAGGAAGGTAAAAGTAAGAAAAAAGGTTAGACCTCCTCCATTCTATGTCTTCGTACTTATAGGAAATAAGCTAGGTCATAACTATATGATTGACTCAGGGGCCAGTAGTTTAGTAATGCCCAAGTGTGTTGTTGATACCTTAGAAATGAAATATGAACGCATTGTCAAAGATGTATTGCAACTTGATGGTAGTACTATCAAGACTGTGGGAATCCTTAAGAATGTTTAAATGGCCTTATATGCATGTCTAGGTTGCACTATAGTTCAAGATATATCAATTGCTAAAGTTAAGTCACATTTTTCCATTTGTTTGTCAAGAGATTTTACTACTCAAATAGGTGGTTACATATTTTTTCATTGGTATTTTATGTTGTTTAGAACTAGATATGGAACCAAGGTTTTAATTAAAGTAGAACCATTAGCCCTCCATCATATTGAAACCTATACTCCTAATCTCATCAATATGAATTGTACCATCCTAGAAATAGATGAAAATAATATATCAAATGAGCCTACCACTTCCTTATCTGATACACCTAGTTTCCTCTTGGATGAATGGGCTGGTGCTTATCAGTTTGATCCTATATAAGAGACCTTACAGATGGGATTGGGAACATATTGCATATCAAAAAAAAATGCTCTTGTCCCTAACTTGATGAAGGCCAAAGAAGATACAAGTGGGATATGGAGCATGTACTTTGATGGATCAAGAAATAAAATTGGGTTAGGTTTTGTTGTGATGTTGGTTTCACCTCCATTAAAAAAGTACTATTTCTTAATTAGGTTGTAGTTTAGTTGTACTAATAATGTAGCTAAATATGATGCTTTGACTCAGGGTCTCTTAATTTCCAAAAAAAAGGTAATCCAAGCATTGAATGTGTATGGGGATAGAAAGTTAGTGATCAACTAGGTGAGGACTCAAAATGTCACTAAGAATAATTTTCTTAAGTCTTACAAACATAGGGTATGGGATTTACTTGAGGATTTTAGTGTATTCAATATTCAAAGCAATCCTAGAAAAGAAAATAGACATGCTGATGGAATTGTGGTAGTGGGTGCACCTCATGATGTCTTGAGAAACCTCAAGGATGAGAATAGATAAATAATTATGATGTTGGTTAGGCCTACTATCCCTGATAATGATATATATTGGCAGGTATTTGAATCTAATGCACAAATCATGAGTTTCTTGCAGAATGAGGTAGAATTCCCAAATAGAAATTATGTGAGATTACATGACCAATATGGAGATCAAATCATCAAACTCAACTCCAAAAAATTACCTAAGGGTCTCATTACCTTAGAAATTATCTTCAACCTTGATGATCAAGTGAGGGAAAGAGGTATAAATCTTGCTGCAAATAAAGGAGACCATGCACCAATCACAATCACTAATGGAAAGATGCTAAACTTGGGAAAGGTATGTTCTAAAACTAAACAAGAAAATTTTTTTCATCTATGTCAAGAATTCAATGATATATTTGCTTGGGCATATGATGGTTTGAAAGGATTCGATCCTAGCATGTTTCAACTTACTATAGATATGGTAGATAATGTCAAGATTGTTAGGAAAAAATAGAGCCAATAAACCCCAATATTGAACCCCTAATGAGAAATGAGTTATCCAAATTAATTGAGGCCAATATAATTTTCCTTATCAAGAATTCCTCTTTGGTGGAAAACCTTGTCCCAGTTAGGAAAAATAATGGAGAGATTAGATTGTGCATAGATGTTAGGGATCTTAACCAAGCCTCCCTTAAAGATCATCATACCCTCCCTTTTATGGAACAAATATTGTGTAAAGTCAAAGGTTTAGAGAGATTCTCCTTCTTGGATGGGTTCTTGGGTTATAATCAAGTGTTGGTCAAAGAGACTAATAGATATAAAATTATTTTCACTACCAAATGTGGTACCTATGCCTATGGTAAAATGCCATTTGGACTAAAAGATGCAAGTGCCACATTTCAAAAGGTAATGGAGATGGCCTTCAAAAAAATGATTGAAAGGATTGTGTTGGTCTACCTTGATGATATCATAGTATACTCAAAGGATGTAGTAGAGCATTTTGGTCACCTCAGGTAGGTATTTGTGAGATGAAGAGAGTATCGGGTGTCCTTGAATCCAAGCAAATGTATCTTCACCACTAATCAAAGAAAATTATTATGGCATATTATATCTAAAGAAGGTCTAACTATTAATCTAAAAAGAACAAAGGAAATACTTGCCCTCACTCTCCCTAGCTGCAAGAAGAGTCTACAAAATTTCCTAGGTAGAATAAATTTTGTAAGAATATTTATTCGTAACCTAGCTACTATGGTGAAACCTCTCATAGCTATGCTTAAAAAGAATATGTCCTTCTCATGGACTAGGGAAGGGAAAGAAAGTGTCAAGGAGATCAAGGTAATTAGAGCTTCAGCTCCCACTCTCATTAATCTAAATTTTGATAAGGATTTCATCCTTTATGGCTTGGGAGGTGAGTCAAGTATTTCTGTTGTTTTGATGCAGCTAAATTTAAAAAATGAAGAGCAGCCTAGTGCTTTTTTTAGTGAAGGACTCAAAGAGTATGAGAATAAATATAGCTATGTGGAAAACCAAGCCCTTGTAGTCATAAGAGCCTTAATAAATCCAGACACCTTCTATCTCATAACAAAATCTGCCTGTTGGTTACTCATTCTAGTGTAAAGGATTTCTTGTTGACCAAAGACATCAATAAGGAAAGAGTTCATTGGATCACCAAGGTAATGGAATATAATGTGGATATTCAGATCACCAAGCTTATAAGGGGAAGGGGATTGTGTGAATAGATGATCTCACCTCATTAGATTGAAAAAGAGGTTGTCTTGGTGTTGATAGAATAGCAAGAGACAAGAAATGGCAACCCTAAGGGTTTGATGAATTATATGAAGGCTTTCTTGGATGGGAATGGGTATCCATAGGGGCTAGATAAAACTAAGAGAAGATCATTCATATTGTAGTCTATTTGTTATGCTATAATTGATGGTGTTATTTTTAGGAAAGATTTCAATACAGCCCTACAAAGATGTGTTGATACAAATCAAGTAGAAAGGATTGTCAAAGAGCTTCATGATGGTCCTAATGGTGGCCATTTTTTAGAAATGACTACTATAATGAAAACTATGAGAGTTATTTACTACTAGTCATCCCTATTCCATGATTTCCACAAACATGTGATGAGGTGCAAGAAGTGTGCTTTCTTCTCAAGTGAGTAGAGACTTGTAGCTTTTCCACTTCACCCCATTCAGGCAGATCAACCCTTTACCCAGTGGGGATTAAATTTTATTGGTCCCATTAATCCTCTTTCTAGATCTAGTCATAAATGGATTTTAGTTGCTATAGACTATATTACAAGTTGGACAAAGGCAGTAGCACTAAGAGATACCATAGAACCTTAAATCATTTAATTCCATGATGGGATTGTAACTAGGTTTGGTGCCCCATCAACTATTATTTTAGATAATGCTAAATTATTCATAGGAGCTCAAATTTGTACATGGGCACTTAATCATGGTATCTACTTGAGTACATCCTCTAACTATTACCCTCAAGGTAATGGCCTAATTGAGTCATCTAATAAGAATTTGATCAAGATCATCAAGAGGAATATGGAAGATAACCAAAGGTGTTGGCATCAGAAGTTAAGAACTGCCCTTTGGGTTGGTAGAATAACACCCAGGAGAGCCATAGGAAATTTTCCCTTTATGTTAGTCTATGTGATACAGGAGCATCCAGAGGTATAAGGTCAATCCTTTGTCACCCCAAAAAAATGTACTTAGACTTAGTTTCTATTTCATGTTTTTTCATTTCTGGATACCCATTTAGGTCAAATAAAGGTTCCAACTCTCACAGTTCCACTACTAGTGTTCTGGGTTAGAGTTTTTAAGCACCTTGGGATACATGCAAATGTTAAAAAAATAGGACTATGTAATTGAGAAATAATTGTGGTGAGTTGGAAGGTGTAAATTGGAGGGATGATTAACATTGTAATTTAGAATATTCCAGAAAAAGAATCAGGTCAAAAGGCTGCACGATTTGAAAGTTATCGCAATTTTTTAGTTTTTGGAGACCTCCTAAGAATGCTTCAAGCTCAGGTTCACAAAATTAAATGACCTTGTTCAATCAAAGCTACGGTTCAAAAGTTATGCCTCCCGAAAGTTCAGTTACCATTTCTGGATTCTTCTAATTTTGTGCCAACTTCTAATGCGACTTTTGGAGCCTTCTATTTGGTTTGTGGATGCCAACTAGAACTTTCTAGAATGTATTCCTAATCCTTAACCCTTTGGGGTCTATTTAAGAACATTTTTGGCATTGTAAAAGGCAGTTCAGAGTGGAGGTTGAGAGAAGGTACTGGGAGAAGAAATTATCTCTAGATTTATACTATTGTAAGCCCTTAGTGTGTGTTTTGAAGTCTATTTTCACTCTACTAAATGTATTAGCATATTTACATAGTTAATCAAGTTTTCTCTTTCCTGTTGTGTCCATTTTTTTATTTGGCTTGACCCCATCAAGTGGTATCAGAGCAAGGTTTTTCTAAGTGTGTAGACAAAGCGTCGACTATGAGGTAGTTTGCACCAAGACTGTTTGGTTGTGGATTTGAGTTAAGAAGATGCCTCCACAAAGAGAGCATCATAGAAAAGCTAGAGCTATTAATCCTGAGGAGGTTAGAGCCCTCCAAAGGCAGGTTCAAGCGTTGCAGCAGGAGCTCTGTAGAGGAACAAATGTTGTCGCAGGCAAAGAAAGTGAGGATGACAATGAAGAAGAAGAAATTGGACTAGAAGGTGAAGTTGAAGGGGAAGTTCTAAATTAGGTAGAGGAGAGACTTTTAAGGACCATTACTAAGTTTGGGAAAAGACCTATAATTGATGTGGGCATATTTTCAGGAAATCTAAAACTAGATGAGTTGATTTACTGGATCAATGAACTAGAAGAGTACTTTGAGTATGAGGATATCAAGGATCTAGATAGGGTTATGTTTTCAAAGGCCAAACTAAAATTCCATGCCAAAATTTGGTGGCAAGAGGTTCAATTGGAAAGAAATAGAAGAGGAAAGGAGAAGATCACAAGGTGGGAATGCATGGTGGACAAACTAAAGAAGCAGTTCATTCCTGTTGATTACGAGCTTGATTTGTTTAAGAAGATGCATGGGTTAAAGCAAGCAGGAAAATTAGTCCAAAAATATACGGAGGAGTTTTATCGACTTCTAATTAGAGCAAGGCATGCAGAAGCAAATAAGGAGAAGGTTGCTCATTATATCAGTGGGTTATGACCTAGTATCTAGGAGGAATTAAGTCTGGTAAGAATGACCAGCATTGAAGAGGCATACTAATTTCCCCTATGAGTTGAAGAGAAGCTAAATAAAAGGTTTGAAGGGAGACAAAGAGGGTACAATCAAGGAGGAAGGGGTAGTGGTAGGTCATCTAGAGGCCGAAATGAGACCCAAAAAAAAATGAAGATGTGGGTACTAGTAGGAACTAGAGGAACAAGGATTTCAACCACTCTCATGATCAAAACTTTGGAGGATGAGGTAGAGGACATGGATGAGGAAGAGGAGGCTTCTATGGTACTTTTTTCTATTGCAATGAAGAAGGTCATCATGCCTTTGAATTCCCTCAATGACAAGGAAGGACATGTAGGAGAGTTGAGGGTCAAGCTAGGGTTGCTCATGTGGATGAGGATGCACAGTCATCACATTTAGAGGATGCAAAAAGAGGAGAGACCTTAGTAAATGAAAGGGTCCTACTAAGTGGTGAAATTCAACTAGGAAAAAGGAGGAGTCTATTTCGTACTAGGTGCAAGTGTGAGGATAAATGTTGTAATGTGATCATTGATGGTGATAGCACTAAAAACTTGGTATTAGAGGAGATGGTCTTTAAGCTGAAGCTTAAGAGGGAGAAACACCCCCAAACCTATCGGATTGCTTGGGTGAAGGATGATCATAAGGTCCTAGTAAGTGAACAATGTTTAGTGAAGTTCAAAATTGGGAGTTACCATGATGAAGTTCTATGTGATGTTATTTCAATGGATGTCTACCATCTATTGTTGAGAAGACCATGGCTATTTGATAGGCATGCAGTACATGATGTTCATGCAAACACATACTCTCTGACAAAGGATGGAGTTTGCCACAAACTAAAGCCCATGAAAAAGGAAGGTGAAAAGGTATGTAGTAGTGCTAGAATTTGTCTTGTTGGTGGAAGGAATTTTTTAGATGGCATGAAACATCAGCATATGTGTTATGCTTTGATTCTTAAAAAAGATAAGGAAGGTAGTAGTAAAATACCACTTCAAGTTTCAAATTTATTAGGTAAATTTGGAGATATCATTTTTTATAATGTTCCAGAAGGATTGCCACCAGTAAGGAAAATTAGTCATTAGATAGATTTAATTCTTGGAGCTAGTTTTCCAAACAAGGCTGCTCACAGGATGACTCCTACTGAAACTGAGGAGCTAAATACATAGGTTTCGGAGCTATTGAGAAAGGGGTTGATTTGGGAGAGCCTGAGTCCATGTGTAGTACCTACAGTATTGGCACCAAAGAAGGATGGATAGTGGAGAATGTGTACAGACTCTCGAGCTATAGACAAGATAAATATCAAGTATCAGTTTCCTTTGCCAAGAATGGATGATCTTATGGACTGTTTGAGTGGAGCTCAGTGCTTCACAAAGATAGATCTCAAAAATGGCTATCACCAAATATGGATACGAGAAGGAGATGAGTGGAAAACTACCTTCAAGACCAAGGAGGGTCTTTATGAGTGGCTAGTCATGCCCTTTGGATTGATGGACGCCCCAAGCACCTTCATGCGGCTTATGAATGAGGTACTTAAGAAGTTCTTGGGAAAAAAATTTATTGTCTATTTTGATGATATCTTAATTTTTAGCAAGACTTTGGAAGAACATTTATTGCATATTCGTAGTGTCCTTGAAAGGTTGAGGGAAGAGAAACTATTAATTAATCTAAAGAAGTGTATCTTTGCAAAAAAGGAGTTAGTCTACTTGGGGTTTTTTATATCACCTGAAGGTCTTAAAATGGATCTAGAGAAGGTAAAAGCCATCTTGGAATGGCCTACTCTGAGGTCTACTACTGAGGTAAGATCATTTCACGGTCTGGTTATTTTTTATAGGAATTTCATTAAGAATTTCAATGGCATATGTGCACCCCTGACTGACACAATAAGAGGGGATAGAAAAGAGTTCAAATGGACTATGGCAGCTGCGAGAAGTTTTGAATTGCTGATGAAGAAGGTGATAGAACAACCTCTGTTGGCACTTCCAAATTTTAGAAAGGTGTTCTAGGTGGATTGTGTTGCTACTACCAATGCTATTGGAGCTGTATTAAGCTAAGAAGGTAAGCCTATTATATATTTTAGTGAAAATTTGAATGATGCAAAAAAGAAGTATTATGTTTATAATCAAGAGTTCTATGCAATAGTTCAAGCCTTAAAGAAATGGAGACATTATTTATTTCCAAAGGAATTTGTTTTGTATACTGATCATCAGGCATTATAGTACCTAAATAGCCAAAGTAAATTGAACCAGAGGCATATGAAGTGGGTAGAGTTCTTGTAGAGCTATACATTTGTGTTGAAGCATAGAAGTGGAAAGTCTAATAGGGTTGCAAATGCATTGAGTAGGAGGAAGTTGTTGCTTACAGTAATGCAAGTTGAAGTAGTTGGGTTTGATGAATTCAAAAATTTGTACCCTAAGGATCTTGATTTTTCTGAAGTGTGGAAAGCCTATAAAGAGCCTATTGCTATAGACAGTACCAAGTGACTAGACTATTTGATTCAAGATGGAATTTTGTTCAAGGGTAGTCAATTATGCATTCCAAGGAGTTCCATGAGGGAAAATCTGATTAAGGAGAAACACAGTGGAGGGATGGTAGGATATTTTGGTTGACATAAGACCATTTCTATTCTTAGAGAACATTATTTTTGGCCTTAAATTTCATAGTATGTGAAGAAGTTTGTATAGAGTTGTCAAGTTTGTCAAGCGGCCAAGGGATTAAGTCACAATACTGGACTATATCAGCCATAGCCTATTCCATCAAAGCCATGGGAGGACATAAGTATGGATTTTGTTCTTGGATTGTTGAGGACACAAAGGGGTAATGACTCAGTATTTTTGGTGGTTGATTGGTTCTCCAAAATGGCATATTTCATTCCATGCCATAAAACTCATGATTTTGTCCATATTGTAGACTTGTTTTATAGAGAGACGGTACGACTACATAGCTTCCCAAAGAGTATAGTTTCTGACAAAGACACTAAATTTGTGGGGTATTTCTGGAGAACATTGTGGAAGAAGTTGAGAACAAAATTGAAGTTCAGTTCTACACATCACCCACAGACTGACGGGCAGACTGAAGTGGTAAATAGAAGTTTGGGCAATTTGTTGAGATGTTTAGTTGGGGATAAGCCCAAGGGATGGGATTTGATTCTACCACAAGTGGAATTTGCTTACAATAACTTTGTAAATAGGAGTACTAGTAGATCACCAATCCAAATTGTATATGGAAGTAGCCTAAGGACTGCACTAGAATTGAGGACGATAGAGTAAGGGGAGAGGACAAGTGCTAAAGTAGAAGCATTTGGTGAACATATCAAACATCTACATGAGGAGGTCCAGGCACACATTGCCAAGATGAACCAATAGTATAAATTTAGGGTTGATCAAAGGAGAAGACATAAGAGATTCCAACTAGGGGATCTAGTCATGGTACACTTAAGAAAAGAACGATTTCCAGTCGGTACTTACAACAAGCTAAAAATGAAGAAATTTGGTCCCTGCAAAATTATGAAGAAACATGACTCAAGAAATGCGTATGAGGTGGAGTTGCTAGATGGAATTCACATTTCTCCTATCTTCAACATTACAGACTTAACACAGTATCATGATGATGGTGTAGATGAGGGTTTGATGTTGGAGCTATGTCCAATTCCTACTTCTAAGAAGGAGATAGAGGAGATTCTAGATAGTCATGTGGGCAGGAGTACTAGAAATAGGCAATATGAAGAGTATCTGGTCAAGTGGAAAGGATGGCCGATAGAGGACTCAACTTGGATATCAGTAGCTAAGGTTTCCATTTGGGATTTCCTCTACCATCCATAAAGTGATAGGGTCACTTTTCAATCTACCCTGGGTGTCTGATGCACGAGCATCCAAAGGTATAAGGGCAATCTTGTGTCACCCAAAAAAATGTACTTAGACTTAGTTTCTATTTCATGTGTTTTCATTTATGGATACCCATTTGGGTCAAATAAAGGTTCCAACTCTCACAGTTCCACCATTAGTGTTCTGGGTTAGAGTTTTTAAGCACCTTGGGATACGTGTAAATGCTAGAAAAATAGGACTATGTAATTGAGCCATAATTGTGGTGATTTGGAAGGTGTAAATTAGAGGGATGATTAAAATTGTAATTTAGAATATTCCAGAAAAAGAATTAGGTCAAAAGGTTGCACAGTTTGAAAGTTATCGTAGTTTTTCAATTTCTAGAGACCTCCTAGGAATGCTTCAAAGTTAGGTTTGCAGCATTAAATGACCTTTTAAAGGGCCAAAAATGGGGGATGAGTGAAGCTGTTCCATAGAGCTATAGAACACTTCAAGAGCTTTCCAAAAATGTAAACGGTTCGTCGATTAGAGCTACGGTTCAAAAGTTATGCCTCCTGAAAGTTTGGTTATCATTTTTGGATTCTTCTAATTTTGTGCTGACTTCTAATGCAACTTATGGAGCCTTCTATTTGGTTAGTGGATGCCAACTAGCACTTTCTAGAATGTATTCCTAATCCTTAACCCTTTGGGGTCTATTTAAGAACATTTTTGGCATTGTAAAAAGCAGTTCAAAGTGGAGTTTGAGAGAAGGTACTGGGAGAAGAAATTATCTCTAGATTTATAATATTGTAAGCCCTTAGGGCATGTTTTGAAGTCTATTTTTGCTGTACTAAATGTATTAGCATATTTACATAGTTAATAAAATTTTCCCTTTCCTGTTGTGTCCATTATGTTATTTGGCTTGACCCCATCACTATGGTAGAGAAGCTAGGCTTCCTATCTCACTGGAGTTTCCTACTCTTGAGTTGGCTTATCAGTTGAAATTTATTAAAGATGATGCTATGTCTATAAGAATGATAGATTTGATGGAGTTAGAGGAGAAAAGAGGTCAAGAAATCTAGACCTTAGAGACTTACCAGCAATAGATGAAGAGGAGTTTTGATAAAAGGGCTAAGGCCATAAATTTTAGGGAGGGTGATCTTGTGTTGAAATTGGATGCAGACAAAGAAAATGTTGGGAGACACTCAAAGTTTTATGCCTTATGGAGTGGCCCCTATGTGATTAGCAATTATAAACAAGCTAATGCCTTTTAGTTGAGTAAGCCTAATGGTGAAGTCTTTCCCATCCCTGTTAATAGGATATGTCTTAAACCCTATTTTTGATGAATATCATTATCTCATGTACATAGTTAGAGTAGTTTCACTTTTCTATTCTTTCCTATTTTCAATGAAGTGCACAAGCACATGTTTTGTTTTTGTAGAAGGAGAATCTAGTTCTACAAGTTTTTCAGGTTGTAGAGAAAGAGGACTTGTTATGGCACAGAGTGTAGCAAAGATGGTAAATTAATGAGTTTTATGGTTTCAAAGGCTCTATAGCCCAATGGATCTCTTTGAATGGTCACTAGTCATATGTTATTTAGGCTTGTATTGTTGGAAATGATTGAAAAGATCATGAATGAAGAATGATGGAATTGGTAAAGAATGTTTAAATCATTGTTTTGTCATTGATGTCAAACTTGCTACTAGTAGGAATGACAATTGCTTAAGTGATCCAAATACTATCAATTTCTTGATTGACAAGGAGGAGGCAATCAATAAGATGTAACTAGAGCACCTAGAGAAAGGTTGAAGTTATGATGTAGTAATGAAGTATAAGGATCAGCTAAGCCATTGATGAAATACTATATTGGTGACATACGCTAAGAAGATGGAAACACTGAGACACATCAAAGATGCAAGGTTTAACTAAGTCATTTATAAAGCCTAACTAAGTTCATTTGAGAGAGCCGAGCAAGTTCAACTTTAGTGTGTGCCCAGTAATCATTCAGGTGTTGAGTAACATAGTAATTGTTCAAGTGTCGAGTAATTGTTCAAGTGTTGAATAACTCAAGAAAAGACTTTAGGTGTCAAGCATCAATAAACCAATGATGTTGAGTTGCTACATTATTTGTTAAGTCAAAAGATTCAATAGATCAGTAATGATAAGTTTGTTACATTGAATTTTGTGAATTAGTTTGATGATAAGGATGATGAGTAGATGTCACAAAATTTTATGTAAACCATTTAAACCAATTCAAGGCGAATGTTGATGGATTTATCATGAAGTTTTTGGAAGAAACAATTTGGAGGGAAAATAATATCATTTTCTCAAGATTAGATAAAATTGATGAGCAAGAAGATTTGAGTGAGAAATGAAGAACAAAACTTCTCTATAAGGAGTTACAGGTTAGAGATTAAGTGTGTGTGTGAGAGAGAGTTGGTCATAAGAGTGGTCATGTGAAGAAGCCAAGAGAAGGCTAGTGTGAAGTGCCAAGAAGAGGACACAATGAGGAGTAGGCACAAAGCATCAAGACTCTGAGTTGATCAAGTGACCATAGAGTGCATTGGTATAATGAGTAGAAGAACTCAAGGAGATAGATCTTGAAGGGTGAACAAGATGTCAGCACTACAAGGGAGAAAAGTCAAGAAAAGAAAAGAACTGAAGAGTGATCTAAAATCTGCAAGGTTAAAGTTGCAATCTTTATCAAGTCAAAACCTTTCTAATACTCTCTTATCATTGTATTAGAAATTGAAATCCTACATTTCTAGGTTAGCTTAACAACTAGGTGGATAAGCCTCGAGAAAAGGATAGAAGATCCCAAGGAGAAGGATAAGAGATCCTCAACAGAAGGATAAGAGATCCTTAGAGAGGGATAAAATATTCTCTTTAGAAGGTGACTGTAAATCCCATGGACTTGGGTGGGCCTAATAGCTCTATGTAAATCCTTTAATAGGGTAGCATTCTAAGTTGAATGTTCTTAAGACCTCTAACAGGGCACACTCCTAACAGGGTGTAGAAATCCTTTAACAGGTCATATTTTACAATGTGTAAAGCCTTTAACAGGGCAGGCCTTTAATAGGGCAAACCATCAGAAGTGATTGAAATCAATTGCGTAATTATTTTGTGGGTGTCATCCCCACCCCAGTTTTACCTTCTTGTTCCTAGAGGGTTTCTAGGTCAACAAAATCCTTTGTGTTATGTGGTGATACATGTTTACTTTTCATGATTGTTTAATGTTTAATTGCATGCATGATAAGAAAGTAAAAAGGATAGTACTTCTTATTCATTCTCATTTTATTATAAATTTTGGATTGGACATTATTGGACCTTGAATAACTGATTCACACACCCCCCCCCCCCCCCTCTCAGTTATTCTAAAGAATTTGAACATGTATCCCTCCTAATTCACTAAAAATGTTAGCCCAAAATTGCCTCCCATCAAAAAATCAAATTCAAATAATGATATATTTTAATAGTCACCTAGGATGCTCATGAAATGATTTAATGTTATTCATATTCTCTATTTCATGTTATGCCCTTAATATTTTAAGTCAGGACCATGCAATTTGCATGGTCATGAGTGGTTGAGCATTGACTAAGGTTAAGGTGGAAAAAGTGCACTTTGTTTTGATTTCACTCGATTGCATGGTTATGTTGACATGCTATGGTTTGAGTTGTGATGGTGTAGCAAAGAAGTCTCTGATATCCAAGAGATATCCACCTTATTAGATCATTCAAATCAATGGCCAATGCATGAACACCATGGATTGAGAGATGACTATGCCTCGAGTTACAATTAGGTGATTCCCCTTGTTTTACTTGGTCACAAAGGTTAGACAATAATACCAATTCAAGGTGGTGAGGTGGAAATGACCAAAAGAATCATGGTTTCACAAGCAACAATAGTTATTAATGGAATACGTTGGTGAGGATGCAATCTTGAGTTATTGAATGCAAAACATAAGGCTTGGACCATCAACAAGGTGGCATAATAGTGAGAAATTATTGGTCAATGTAGTAGAGCTTGATGATTAATCCTAGTAGACTAAAATCATAGTTAATTTGGTGGACTAGTGATAGCAAAAGTAGTTCCTTAAATGAATAATTTGATCTTTCCAATCTCTTGCAACCACTTTCATTGATCCCTAGGCTTGATAAGTGCAAAGAAATACTCCACCATCATTTATGAATCCACTCATTCATTTAGAGATTAAATAATCATCACTCCTAACCTCTTAAAGTTTTTTTTGGTGTGGAAATGATCCTCTCAAGTGTGGATTTACTCAATGACAAGATATTTTTAGCTTTGCAATAACTGTTCTCCAGAGATTTGATCGTAGTGGTTGAATTTTACCTTGTCATAGAAATTATTTAAGTTATGCCTACACTATAAAGGAAAATTTTATACTCTTTCTGAGTGTCAAATCTTCTCTATTTTCTTTAGTACTACCTTAGCATGCTACTATATATTCCCTATTGCCTTTGAGTTATATGACTTTCTATTGTATCTCTTTCAACCATTGTTATACTATGTAAACTTATTTTCCTTTCTTCAGTGTACTATGAATATCTATAATCTAGACTCTCTATTTCTATTTGGCCCATGAATGATAAGAAGTGAAGTATTTTCCTTGTCTCACTCATATGGTTGTCTGATCTATATTTAGTTTATAGATTAAAGTAGATATTGAATCCGTATATCTTTAGACTATCATAATAAAAGCATCATGCATGTATGGGAAGAGACTAATTTGGACACCCTATTTTGGTGCATTGCCTCTTTAGAATAGATTAGGTAGTTGCTTTTATGTTTTCCTTCTCCCTTTTCTCTTCAAGAATAGTTTAAGTGCATCCTAATAGTAGAGGAAGTTGGCCTTCTCTGGATACTCAATCTCATAGTTCAAGTCCTATAACTTGAAGGTTATTTCCATGTTTCATGAGGCTATCCTTAGGTAAGACTTTGGACAAGGGTGCAAGCTTTTGTGACAATAGTTTTTATCCTAATCAGAATATTTATAGGCTCTCAGTTCAAATTTACCATTATTCTTGTGTAGTATAGACTATAATCTTTTGTCCCTTTCAAATATCTCATAATTATTTTGACAGCCATTAGGTGATTCTCCTTAGGATTTGTAGAAAGCCTTGCAAAAATTCCAATAGCTAGAGCAATATTAGATCTACTATGGACTACATATTGTGGCTTTCTAATCATAAACCTATACAATGATTTATTGTCTTCAACATAATCATCAGTTCTAGATAGTTTATGCCCTGTCACCATAGGAGTACTAATCAGTTTTTGAATCCTCCATACCAAAGGTTTTTAAGATTTCATTTACATACTTGGACTAATTAATGTAAATACCATACTTCATTTGATATACTTGTAAACCAAAAAAGAACTTTATCTCTCCAAATAAAAACATCTCAAATTATTTCATAAATGTCTTACATAAAGTTTTTTGTCCTCCAAATATGATATCATCAAAAAATATTTCAACTAGAAAAATTCCTCTACCTCCTTCTTCCTTCAAGTACAAATTGTTTTTGTCATCATTCTTCTCAAAATTAATCTTCACAAGATAATTGTGCAATGTTTCATACCATGCTCTGGGAGCTTGCTTTAAACCATATAAATCCTTGTGTAATTTATACACCATTTATTCTTATTTAGATCAAGAAAGCCCTTTGGTTCTTCAATGTAAGCCTCTTCTTCTAGTATACCATTCAAAAATGTTGACTTTACATCCATTTGATAAAATTTGAATCCATTGTAAGTCAAGTTCTTACTCCTTCTAATCTTGCAACAGGGGAAAATGTTTCTCCATAGTCAATTTCCAGTTCTTGTGCATATGTTTTGTACAAGAATCTTGCCTTATTCCTTTTTACTTCACCATTCTCATCTAGCTTGTTTTTGTACACCCACTTGGTTCTAATAATATTCTTGTGCTATGGTCTAGGTACCAGTGTCCATGTTTTGTTCTTCTCAATCTGATCAATTTCTTCATTCATGGCTTGAATCTAGTCTTCATTCTCTAATGCATCCTTTACTGTCTTAGGTTCATGTATGTTTAATAAACATTTTTCATTTATTGACCTATTCCTTTTCATTGGTTCATCTTCTTTATCTCTAATGATTTATTTAGCATGATGATTTCTTCTGACATATTTTAATAGTCTTGGCTCTATTATTCTTTATTCGATAATGGGTCATTCATGAAGCTCAATCTCAAGTTCACTATGCACTTCTCTATCAAGTAACTCAGCATTCCTTTCTTGTAAATTGATCTTAGCATTAGAGTGTACTTCAATTTCTAACTATAACTTAGCTCCTAAATGCAACTCAACATCCATTTTTTGTGAATCAATAGTTACTCATTCTTGTTTATTAGCATCTTAGTTCTTAGGTTCATCAGTAGACATGCCTTCATAGTAGTACATAAAGGTTTTGTAATTCTTAGGTTCCTTCTTTGCTTGATCTTTATGTACCTCTATATATTCATCAACTTTCACATTTGCACTTTCTACAACTTTGTTAGTGTTAGTATTTAAACACTTATAAGCTTTACTCTTTGTGAAATATCCTTGGAATACACCTTCATCACTTTTCACATCAACCTTTGCTTTTCTATTGCCCTTTAGAATATAACACTTACTTCCAAATTCCTTAAAATTTTCTACATTGGACGAGTGTCCATACATAATTCAAAAGGTGTGAAATTTATATCTTTCTTGATTTTTACCTTTCTTGATTTGTACTGTGTTCAAGGTATAGACAATTGTACTAACAACTTCTCTCTAGTATTTTAAAGTCACATTATTCATCATCATCAGTGTTCTAGCATAATTTAGTATAGATCTATTTCTCTTTTTAGATATCTCATTTTGTGGATGGTTCCTAGGTAGAGATGTTTTTATTTTGATTCATCTATCATTGCAAAAATTGTTGAACTCATTTGATGTAAATTCTCCACCTCTGTCAGATCTCATACACTTCAATCTTTTACCTATTTCCTTTTCAACTATTGCCAAGTACCACTTAAACATTTTAAAAGCATCATATTTTTCTCTCAAAAACATCACTATCATTATCCTAGAGTAATCATCAACAAATAGGATTAAATGCTTATCATCTTTGTAGATTTTCACATCAATTGGTCCACACAAATTAGTATGAACTATCTCAAGAATTTCATTTGAAGTATGAGTCTTTCTTTTAAAACTAGATTATGTCAACTTGCCTAACTGACATTGTTTGCAAATCACATTATTAAGTTTCTTTAGTTTTGAAAAACCTCTAACTCTCTTCATTTTATTGATATTGACCAAATTGTCAAAATTTACATGATATAATCTTTTGTGCCATAGAAACACATCATCAAATTATACAACATGACAAGTTTCTTTATTCATGTCAAGATAAAATAGATTATCTCTTGCCTAATCTCCACTTCCAATGAGTTTTCCATCAGTATCATAGATCTTAGCCTTCTTGTTTCCAAATTTAGCTTTACAACTTGAACTATTCAATTGTGACATACTCAAAAAATTATAGTTAAGTCCTTCCACATAATAAGAATTTTCACAAATGATCTTATGTGTCAATCTCATTGATCCTTTACCTTTGATTAGATAGGGTGCATCATTACCAAATCTGACATTATTTCCATTATAGTGATCAAGGGCAATGAACTTACTTTTGTCTCTAGTCATGTGATGGGAACACCCATTGTCAATGATCCATCTATCACTTTTGGTTACATAAGATACTAATGCAGTTGCCTCAACTTCATCAGATTCATCTTTCATAGCAACATAGAGAACTTCATCATCATGATCATATGACTCATCATTAGACTCTTCCTCAGCAATGTAGCATGATTTCTTTCCTTTGTCTTTGTAACCTTTGTTATTCTCATCATTTCTATTACTTTTTTTCTCAAGGAATCTTATTGCAATATGACCAACTTCATTACAATTGAAACATATGATTGGTAACTTACTTCTGTATTTTTCTTTTCCTTTGTGAAACTTCCTAGACAGAAATGCTTCAAGTATTTCTAGTTCTTCATCATTAGACTCATTATCACTATCAGCATGTTTGATCTTTTTCTTTTTCTTGTCCTTGGGATCTTTTAGTGTCAGTTTATCTTTGAAAGAAGATTCAACATTCTCAAATTTAAAATTATCAAAATTTGAAAGTTCAAAAGTTGTAAGTCTACCAACCAATCCTTAAAGGGTTAGATCACTGCTAGGAGTACACTTCATTTCTTGTATAGAAGAGACTCTAATAGCATATATAGGAAGGTGGGTTCTCAACACTTTTCTGATCATAGTCTCTCATCAAAATTTCCTCTTAGACATTTTGCTTTGTCTCTTAGAACATTCTTATCTCCTCCATAGATCTTTTGTAAAGCATCCCACATACTTTTATTAGTCTTACATCCTTTGATGTCTTCAAACTTTGAGTAGCTTAGGGAAGATGCAATCTCCAACATTGCTTGATTTTGTTCTTTCTTATCTTTTAGATGTTGAGTAGTAAGGTCTCTAGCAATTTTTAAATAATTTATGGTGATAGTTGACTATGCAAAATCTCCAAGTCCACCTAGATGCAGCTTCACCAAAAAAATTTATGCAGGAAAATTATCTTTGTTCAGCTTGGGCAGGTACCTCCTTTGTATACATATGGATCTTTAGCTTCAAGTACCTTCAAACTATTCATCTCAAGCACCAATGGCTCTGATACCAATTTTTGGAATAAGGGGAGGGTGAAGCAATTATCCAAGATCCAAATGTATGAATAAAACTTTTTAGTACTTAACAAATTCATATCCATACACCCATATCATGCATGTATCCATTAGGTCATCCAATATCTAAACCTTTATTATATTACTATCCTAGGTCAAATGAAATTTTCAAGAATATAAACATAAGGTAACACAAAGTCATTCACAAAATTTGACACAAGGATTTAACAAGGAAACCCAGTTTGAGAAAAACCACCAATAGTATGCTACTAATTTTCACTCTTCTGAAGTTAACCCTATGAGGATCCAACCCTATTAAAGGTCACGATGTATATTGTTAAATGTGACCTTTATTAAAGGATTTCAATCACCCTATTATAAGTGAGCCTTGTTAGAGGACTTTAGAACATTCCATTAGAATGTCACCCTGTTAAAGGATTTACGCATGATGGTTAGGTTTGTTAGAAATAGGGAATATTGAGACGGGGGTGAATCAGTATTCTACAAACTTTTGTTGCCAACTAGATAGTATTAATTACTTTGTACCATGCATAAGAAAGTAAACAAGTAATGCTAAATAGAAATAATAATCATGCATAAAGAGAACTCATGACACCATATTGTGTTAACTAGGGAAACCCTAGCCAAGGGATAACCTCAATGGGGCTGATACCCACTAGATAATATATGGATATATATGTTCCTTGTTAGAGGATGGACCTTGTTAGGAGTTAATAAGAAAATTATGTATAGAGAGTCCCTGTTAGGAGACTTTGAATCCATGTTAGAAGATTTGAACCCTGTTAGGATTTGCAGTATAGTAGATGCAAGAAGAGCTCACTGGCCAAACATGCATTTCCAATTACAAGAAGACCTCACTACCAAAAAAATTAATTAGTCCTCAGGTATATAGGTTATGTAACTTCTTTCTTGACTGATCTCTAACCTTAGCTTGATCTCGGATCATAAAATTAGGTTCTCAAAAAACTTTGCATATAATGCTTCACAAAAAGTTTGCATATCACTTATCACAATAGAATTGCACACCTCTTTTTGCAAGATTTCCTTTGCATAAATACCATGCCTTTTCAAAAAAAAATTCTAGGTCGGCTAAGACCATATTATACTTTTCCAACTTAGAGTAAACACCTAGGACGTAAATAATTCCTTTATCTTTAATTTTGTTGCTTTGTTTCACTAGTAAAATGTGAATATCTCTTTTTTGTATTTTTTTTACTAATTTATGAGGTTATACACATCATCACAACATGTATACTATCTCCATCTAACTTTTCTAATCATAATATGATGTCAGAAACATCTTATATATAAAAAAATGTACTGTTGTAAACCAATTCTATACTTAGACAATTTTCTGAGTACCAAAAGATAAGTATCTTTATTTCTGAGGTTTACCACAAGTATGTAAATCATATGTTACCATCAATGACAAAAATTACATCACTTCATATACAAAATTTTCAAAAATCTCCACCTTTGGCATCGATGGCAACAAAGTAAGGAAAATTGGCTAAGTCACAATGCATTTAACAAAAATTTACAATACTTATCATCTATTACATTACATATTACAAATACTCAATTACTTAATTTCTCCCCCTTTTAATATGATTTCTACATATATAATTTACTATACAATTTTTTTCTACAACGTCTCGCCCTCTGGCATCAATGCAAAAGGTCAAAAAATCAAAAAACTATTAAAAAAGGGGTTGTCTGATTGCTATCAAAACATTGTCTTGGTACCTTAAGCTCTTAAAATCTTCATACAGTCTATTGGAAATGATTGAAATTATCATAAGGAAAGTTGTTGGAATGATCATATGGAATTGGTAAAGAATGTTCTCAATCATTGTTTTGTCATTGATGTCAAACTTGCTACTTGCAGGAATGACAATTTCTTTAGTGATCAGAATACTATCAATTAGTTGATTGTCAAGGAGGAGGCAATCAATAAGATGTAACTAGAACACCTAGAGAAAGGTTGAAGTTATGATATTGTAATGAAGTACAAGGATCAGCTAAGCCATTGATGAAAAAGTGTATTTGATGACATACTATAAGATACAGAGAGTGGGCACATTGAAACATATCAAAGATGTAAGGTTTTAGTAAAACCCAACTAAGCTCATAAGAAAGAAGAAGCCGAGCAAGCCAGTAGATGTCGAGTAAACTTTAGATGTCAAGTAAACTTCAAATTCTAAGTAAACATCAGATGTCGAGCAAGTTCAGATGCTGAGTGATATCAAGTGTCAAGCAAAGATAGGTGTTGAGTAACAAAGAGATGTTGAGCACCAATAAAACTAATAGTGCTGAGTAACACAGAGATGTCGAGAACCAATAAAACAATAATGTTGAGCTGCTGCATTATTTTGAAAATTGAAGATTCACCAGATCTAAGCCAACAAGATTGTTATCTAGAAGTTTGTGAATTAAATGGAAGATAAGAATGATGAGCTGGTAGCGCAGAACACCATGTAGAACATTTTTAAAGATACAACTGATGAAGTTTCTAGATAAGAATAAGATATGAGGTAGATACATTGTATCCTACCTAATCCATTCAAAACCCTAAAACTGGAGAGGGAGAATTGAGCGGCAAAGACAAATCAAATTTCTATTTAAGGAGTCATAAGTTAATAAAAAAATATATAGAGGGAGAGATAGAGGTGGTCAAGCATGAAAGCATGAAATGCTGAAGGAGGTGCTAAGGAGGAAAGAAAGCATAGTTAGTCTATTTCAGTAAGAAGACCCCTGATATGGATGCATTGGTGCAATGAGTTCGAAGACTCAAGGAGATGAAGCTTGAGAGGAAGAAAAGTAGTCAGAGCTGAAGTGATTGAAGCCAAGCATAAGGATTGAACTGAAAGTGTGATCTAAAATCTGCAAAGTATGTTGTAAGTTATATCAGATCAAAAGGTCATTATTGTTACTTTCTAGCAATTTTAACAATTAGTTTAAATCCTATGGACTTAGGTTGGTTTGATAGCCATGAGATAAATCCTTTAACAGGGTGACATCCCAAGTGAATGTTCTAAAGTCCTTTAACCAGGTCCATTCCTAACAGTTTGGTGAAATCCTCTAACAAGGTCACATTTAACAGTGTGTTGTAAGCCTTTAATAGGGCAGGCTCTTAACAGGGCATCACTTCAGAAGAGTGAGAATCAAGTAGCATGTTACTGGTAGTTTTTTCCAAATTGGGTTTTCACGTAAATCATTGTGTCATGTGTTGATCTTGCATGTTTTATCTTTTCATGTTGATTTACTGTAACTTGTTAATATGGTTGATTTAAAGTTTGGATGGATGAAAAGTGTATGGATTCATTAAAAGCAGTGAAAAAGTATTAACAGGGCATTTGGACCTTGGATAGCTGATTCAACCCCCCCCCCCCTCACCCTCTTAGTTATTCTAAAGAATTCTAACAATTGGTATCAGAGCTTGACTGTTGATTCAGTTTAAAGGGACTATAAGCAGAAAAGATCAAAATGCCAAATAGAGAAGTTCCCAAGCTCAATAAAGAGAACTTTGTTGCATGGCAAAGCTTGATGAAGCTACATCTTGGATCCATAGGAGATTATGCCCAAAATTCAATTATCACTAAACATGTAGATCCAATAGGTGCTCCTACTGCAAAAGACATGAAAAATAAGCAAGAACACAATCAGACAATGCTGGAAATTGCCTTTGCACTCAGTTATGCTAAATTCGATGATATCAAAGGATGTGACACTGCATTCAAAATGTGGAAAGCCCTATCAAACATCTATGGAGGTGATCAGAATGTACGAAGAGCAAAAAGAGAAAGTCTTAGTGGAAAGTTTGATGATATGAAAATGGAGGAAAATGAGAACGTTGCTCAGTATGGTGCAAGAATAAAGGAAGTGGTAAGTGCAATAAGATGCTTGAGTGGTCAATTAGATGAAGATATTGTTAATAGTAAGTTCTTAAGAACCTTGCTCCCTATCTATGCTATTAGAGTATCAACAATACAAGAGCTAAGATGTATACCAGGAAACAATCTAAGTTTTGAAGGTATAATAGGTAGACTCACTGCATTTGAGTTATCTAATTTTGACAACTATAGACCAAAGAATGTCGAATCTACCTTTAAGGCCAAGTTATCACTAAAAGATGTTGAATAGGTGAAATCAAAGAAAGGAAGAAAAATGAAGTATGTATCCAGTGACAATAGCACTGATGAGGAAGATGTGGAACAATTGGAAGCATTGCTTGCTAGAAGATTTCACAGAGGTAAAGGAAATTCAAAGGTAAGATGCCTCTCATTTGTTTCAATTGCAATGAAGTAGGTCATATTGCAGCCAGGTGTACACAGAAAAAGGATTACAAGGAAGGCAACAAAATCAAATTTAGAAGAGATGATGACAAGAGAGATTACAAAGAAAAAGGTAAGAAGTGTTACATTGTTGAAGAAAATTCTGATGACAATGATGATGAAGTTGTTTATGTAGCCATGAAGGATCAATCTGATGAAGAAGAGCCCACAGCACTGGTAGCATGTATGAACAAGAATGATAGATGGATCATAGACAATGGATGCTCACATCACATGATAGGAGACAAAAGTAAGTTTGTTAACTTTACTCAGTATGATGGAAATAGTGTTAGATTTGGTAATGATGCTCCATGTCAAATCAAAGGAAAAGGTTCCATTAAGCTCACAGAACAAATTTCATGTGATAATGCATACTATGTTGAAGGATTAAACTACAATTTGCTGAGTGTCTCACAGTTAGGCAATATAGGATGCAAAGTGGAATTTGGAAACAAAATAGCAAAAATCTATGATACTAATGGTAAACTGATAGGAAAAGGAGATCAAACAAAGAGTAATTTGTTTTTCCTTGATATGGATGATGTTTCTTGTTTTATTGCAAAATTTGATGATGAATGGTTGTGGCATAGAAGATTATGCCATGTCAACTTTGACAATCTAGTCAACATTAGTAGAATGAAGAAAGTTAGAGGTTTACCAAAATTGAAGAAGCCTGATAATATCATGTGCAAACAATGTCAGCTAGGAAAAATGACAAATTCAAGTGTCAAAAGCAAAAACTATACATCTAAAGAAGTACTTGAGTTAGTTCACACTGACTTATGTGGTCCAATGGAAGTAAAAAGCTATAGAGGAGATAAATACATCATATTGTTTGTTGATGACTATTCTAGGATGATGAGTGTTATTTTTTTAAAACAAAAATCAGATGCTTTTCAAATGTTTAAGTGGTATGTGGCTAGAGTTGAAAAGGAAACAGGAAAAAGCCTGAAATGCCTAAGATCAAATAGAGGTGGTGAATTCACATCAAATGAATTCAAAATATTTTGTAATGATAAAGGAATCAAAAGAAAAATGTCAGCTCCTAGAACTCCCCCACAGAATGGAATTGCTGAAAGAAGAAATAGATATGTGTTTGACTGTGCTAGAACACTGATGATGGAAAAGACTGTTGCTCTAAAATACTGGAGAGAAGTTGTAAGTGTAGTTGTTCATACACTGAACCAAGTACAAGTCAAGAAAGGTACAAATACAACACCTTTTGAATTATGGTATGGTTACTCACCCAATGTAAAACATTTCAAAGTGTTTTGTTGCAAATGCTTTATCCTTAAAGATGCTAGAAATGGAAAATTTGATGCAAAAAGTGATGAAGGCATATTTCTTGGTTACTCCACTAGAAGTAAGGCATATAAGTGTTTGAATACTAACACTAACAAAATTGTGAAAAGTGCAAATGTAAATTTTGATGAGCACACAGAAGCCCAAGCTGAAGTACCAAAGAAAATGGAAGAATACAGAACCTTTGTGTATTCTTATGAAGGTATGACTGTTGATAAGGATGATGTCAATCAAATTGGAACTCAACAACAAGTATTAGCCTCAGTCGAGTCTCAACCAGTGAATGTTGAGTTGCATTTAGAAGTCAAGTTGCAGAATGAAGGAAATGGACAATCTAAGATAGCACACATGATGAAGAACAACCTAACAACGAAGTACATAGTGATCTTGAATCTGAAAGATCAAATATGGAAACAAGAACAGAGCCAAGATTATCCAAATATGTAAAAAGACATCACCCTGTTGAATAGATAATTGGTGACAAAGATACAAGACTAATGACAAGGAATAGACTAAGACATAAATCATGTTTGATCAGCAAATCTGAACCCAAGACAGTATATGGTGCATTACAAGATGATAATTGGTATAAAGCTATGGAAGAAGAAATTGATCAAATAAAGAAAAACAAAACCTGGAGTTTGGTTCCCAGACCAACTGACAAGAATGTGATTGGCACCAAGTGGGTATTCAGAAACAAGCTAGATGAGAATGGTGAGATTACAAAAAAAAAAGCTAGACTAGTATGCAAGGGTTATGCTCAAGAAGAAGGAATAGACTATGGGGAAACATTTGCCCCTGTTGCTAGAATGGAAGGAGTAAGAACTTTACTTACATATGCTGCCTACAAAGATTTTAAAGTCTATCAAATGGATGTAAAATCTACTTTCTTAAATGGCATACTAGAAGAAGAAGTCTACATTGAACAACCAGAAGGATTTGTTGATGAAAACAACAGGGATATGGTGTGTAAGCTACATAAAGCACTCTATGGTTTGAAATAAGCACCTAGAGCATGGTATGAAAGACTTCACAAGTATCTAGTACAAATTGGATTTGAAAGAACTGATGATAACAGCAACATGTATATCAAAGCAGAAGAAGGTAAAGACATTATTGTATCTGAAATCTTTGTAGATGACATAGTGTTTAGTGGAAAGGAAGTACTTTGCAAAGGATTTGCTGACAAAATGAAACATGAATTTCAGATGTCTATGTTTGGAGAAATCAAATTTTTTTTTGGATTGCAAGTACATCAACCCAAACATGGTATATTTGTGACACAATCAAAGTACATCAAAGAGATTCTTAAAATGTTTGGATTGGAGGAGTCCAAACCGGTCAACACACCAATGGCAATAGGAAATAAGTTGTCCAAAAATAATAAATCAGTTGAAGTCAATCAAACAATGTACAGATCTATGATTGAAAAATTACAATATGTTGTACATAGTAGACCAGACATAGCATTAGCAGTTGGAATAGTGGCCACATTCTCTACTAATCCCAAAGAAAATCATCTCATAGCAGTAAAAAGAATAATGAGATATCTTAAAGGAACTAATAATTTTGGTCTATACTACAAAAAGAATGGAAAATCTGAGCTCAATGCATATACAGATATAGACTGGGGAGGCAACATTGATGATAGAAAAAGCACAAGTGGAGGTGCATTATTTCTAGGCAAAAGGCTAGTTACCTGGACTAGAAAGAAACAAACATCCACATCCCAGTCCACTGCAGAGTCAGAATATGTAGCAGCTGCAGTCAATTGCACAAACATTGTATGGCTCACACATCTATTGAAAGGAATGAAAGAAGAGGTAACAAAACCTGTGATATTGTATTGTGATAACACAAGTGCTATAAACATATCCAAAAATCCAGTAATGCATGCAAAAACCAAGCACATTGCAATCAAGTATCATTATGTCAGAGAATTGGTAGAAGACAAACAAGTGAAGTTTGAATACATTCACACAAAGGAACAAATTGTAGATATCTTCACCAAACCATTGCCCAAGGATGCTTATGAATGTCTTAGAGGCAAGTTGGGGGTAATACCCCTAACACAAGTATTTTAAGGCAACAAGGATGCTACCCTGCATCAACAAAAATAAATCATTAAAATATTAATAGATTGATGCAGAGGATGACAACAGGAGCAGAAACTCCAAATCAGTCACAAGCATGGTGATAGAGGGAGAAACCAACAAGAAGCCAAAGCTCATATTTGGCATGATAAAGATGTTACATCTTTGGCATTTATGTCAAAGAGGGAGAAATGTGAAACCTGATCAATACAAAGAAAGAGGAAGATATATATGAAAGAGGGAGATATATGAGATCAGTAGTAAAGATGTAGCAGGAAAAAAAAGTAGCAGACAACTTATACAATCTTGATGGTAACTAAGTTGATCAATTGATCAGTTTGGTTTTCCATCAATGCCAAAGAGGGAGATTGTTGGAAATGATTGAAATGATCATAAGGAAAGTTGTTGGAATGATCATATGGAATGGGTAAAGAATGTTCTCAATCATTGTTTTATCATTGATGTCAAACTTGCTACTTGCAGGAATGACAATTGCTTTAGTGATCGGAATACTATCAATTAGTTGATTGTCAAGGAGGAGGCAATCAATAAGATGTAAGTAGAACACCTAGAGAAAGGTTGAAGTTATGATGTTGTAATGAAGTACAAGGATCAACTAAGCCATTGATGAAAAAGTGTATTTGATGACATACTATAAGATACAGAGATTGGGCACACTGAAACATATCAAAGATGTAAGGTTTTAGTAAAGCCCAACTAAGCTCATAAGAAAGAAGGAGCTGAGCAAGCTAGTAGATGTTGAGTAAACTTCAGATGCCGCGTAAACTTTAGATGTCAAACAAGTTTAGATGCCAAGTGATATCAAGTGTCAAGCAGACATAGGTACTGAGTAACACAGAGATGTCGAGCACTAGTAAAACCAATAGTGCCGAGTAACATAGAGATGTCGAGCACCTGTAAAACAATAATGTCGAGTTGCTGCATTATTTTGAAAATTAAAGATTCACCAAATCTAAGTCGACAAGGTTGTTATCTAGAAGTTTTTGAATTAAATGGAAGATAAGAATGATGAGTTGGTGGCATAGAACACCATGTAGAACATTTTTAAGGATACAACTGATGAAGTTTCTAGATAAGAACAAGATATGAGGTAGATACATTGTATCCTACCTAATCCATTCGAAACCCTAAAATTGGAGAGGGAGAATTGAGTGGCAAAGACAAATAAGATTTCTATTTAAGGAGTCATAAGTTAATAAAAAACTATATAGAGGGAGAGATAGAGGTGGTCAAGCATGAAAGCATGAAATGTTGAAGGAGGTGCTAAGGAGGAAAGAAAGCATAGTTACTCTATTTTAGTAAGAAGACCCCTGATATGGATGCATTGATACAATGAGTTAGAAGACTCAAGGAGACGAAGCTTGAGAGGAAGACAAGTAGTCAGAGCTGAAGTGATTGAAGCCAAGCATAAGGATTGAACTGAAAGTGTAATCTGAAATTTGCAAAGTATGTTGTAAGTTATATCAAATCAAAAGGTCATTATTTTTACTTTTTAGCAATTGTAACAGTTAGTTTAAATCCTATGGACTTAGGTTGGTTTGATAGCCATGAGATAAATCCTTTAACAGGGTGATATTCCAAGTGAATGTTCTAAAGTCCTTTAACCTGGCCCATTCCTAATAGTTTGGTGAAATCCTTTAACAAGGTCACATTTAACAGTGTGTTGTAATCTTTTAACAGGGCATCACTTCAAAAGAGTGAGAATCAAGTAGCATGTTACTGGTGGTTTTTCCCAAATTGGATTTCCACATAAATCATTGTGTCATGTGTTGATCTTGCATGTTTTATCTTTGCATGTTGATTTATTGTAACTTTTTAATATGGTTAATTTAAAGTTTGGATGGATGAAAAGTGTATGAATTCATTAAAAGTAGTGAAAAAGTATTAACAGGGCATTTGAACCTTGGATAACTGATTCACCCTCCCCCCCTCCCCCCCCCCTCTCAGTTATTCTAAAGAATTCTAACAACAGTCATCAAAATTTTCCTTTGAATTGTCCATGCCTTTCTCCCATGTATCCTTTTTTGCTTTGATAGTAGTGAGAATTGCACATAAGGCATATGATGCAATCTCAACTACATTAAGTTTAGACTAGGTGAAGTTTGCATAATTGTCTTTAACTTCAACAAACTCTTCCAATTGTCTTTCAATGGATGATATATTTAGAGAAATAGACTCTCTAAATTTTGATAGTCTCTACACAATTAGATCTTTTTCAAATTCTAGTTTCCTGATATAAGAGTGTACACTAGCAATTTGTCCTTCTAACTCATCAATTCTACAAGAGGGTTATTATACCTAATTGGTTAAAGCTTCTAGCTCACTTAGCTTCCTTCGAATATTTTTATCCACATCTTTGGTCAACATATTACATTTAATGTATAGTACCTTGCCAACTTGTTAACATCTTTAGAGTTCCTTGATACAAGTATCAAGACTCAGCAAATCATTCTTAATGTTATGACAAATGGTGCTAAAAAGATTAGCATCATGCAAAATTTGAGCCTTAGACTTAGCAACATTCAATAAGTTTGTAATTTCGTCATCAAATGGTTTTAAAACTACTTATGCTCTCTATTTAGGATCTACTTTAGTGTGTTTGGATATGAGGGTGTTGTGCAATCTATCAGTCACCTCTATTAGTGCTCTTTGTAGACTTTTCACCTTTTTGTTCTTCTCAAACAATTTTGTCAAAGATGAGATCAAGTTAGATTAATCATCATCATCACATGTAAGGTTTGCAAAGAGATATAGGAGAGGATGAGTTAGATTCTTTCACCTCGCCTTCCTTTAGTTTCTTCTCTACTTCCTTCTTTGATCTTATCTCTTCTTCCTCCCTTTCTTCTCTTATTTTCTTTTCCCTTTCTTTCTTCTCTTCTTCCAACTTTTTCTCTTTGTCTTCTTCTATCCTCTTTTCATCTTCTTTCTGCTTCTTTTATTCTTCAAGCAATTTCAGCTTGGCTTCTTTGATATTCTTATTTTCCTCTTCTAGATGTCTTTTCTCTTCCTCAATTAGTCTTAACTTATCTTGAATATGTTTCAAATGGGGCTCAGGTTGATCGAATGGGTTTTCATTGATGTTAATTGTAAAATTTGTTTGATCAATCTGCATAGTATCACGACTTACTAATACTTCCAAGGTTTTCTTTGTAGTAGTAGGTTCTTCCTTTAGTTTCTCATCATTTGATTGATAGTTGTTGTAGTTTCACTTATATTAACATTCTTTTCTCCTCCCATGAATAGAAATGGGCTCGTCTTACTTTTCAAGTAAGGTGCTAGTTTCTTCATCAATTTCTTGATTTAATCTTCATCATATTATACATAGTTCTTAGAATTGGCTTCCTACGTTCCATGTCTTCTTCATGAGGGTCAAAGCACAAACCTATGTCACCCTTTTGTGAAGGAAAAGGCTAATAAAAGTACATTTGTTCACCTTCAATGATATAAAACTAGTATTAGTATTTAGAATTTGAAAATGAAGTAAACTAATAAAATGTGTAGAAATTGATCAAGTTTAGGATTATAATTTTTAACAATTATTTGGATTAAGAATTGATATATTTTCGTAATTTTTATAGATAATTTTTTAGTTGCTGAAAAACACTGAAAATTAGGGGTCTGGTTCCCACCACAAAATATATGGAAATAAACTTGTTTCCCTTTGATCTCAAATGATGTTATAGATAGAATATATATCTTGAACATTCAAAAGTAAAAATTGTCTTTAGACTTATATTTTCACTTTTATAATCATTCAAAGTTCAACTCACCTGAAATCAATAGTTTTTATCTCCCACCACATTTTTCAAAACAAATCTATTCTAACCAAAATATAAACTATACATTCTAGAAGAGGTCTCTCTCCTCTAGAACATAATATAAGTTTTAAATTTTTATGATATGAAATACTATTTTTCTTTCTCAAAATTGACATCTTTTTTAGTGTTAAAATGTGTTAATATATTCTATCTAATTAAAACACTATAAACTCTATATGAGAATATTCTTGACTTTGGGTTCTATAAAATGATGTTTATAAGTTATTAAAAATATATCATAAAAAATTGTGAGAGTTATTGAAATGTCAATTTTCTAAAATGATTATATTTCTTTAGTACTTGGATACAAACTAGTATAAAACATTAATTTAATAGAAATTTCCAACTGGAAAATTGTGATACTATATATAACTTAGCTAGAATGAATTTATCTAGATTATATCTTTGAACAAAATTGATTTTTAGATAGAAAATACTCAAATTCAATCATTTTGATTAGTTAGCTTGAAAGTTGACACAAATTTGTACTTTTACCCATGAACTAGTGTTTTCTTTGCTATAAATCTATCATAGACCTTTTGATTTACAAAGCCTTTGATGCTCTCAAGTTTTAGGCTATTGAGAATCATATATCTCATAGTATACATATCAATTTATTCTTTCTCCATTTCATTGTATAAATGATAGAACTTATTCATCTGTATAAAGTTCCCTTCATTAAAAATGGTTGTGTTAATCTTCTTCATCTTAGGTTTCCATGGTGGCCTTGTTTTACTTGATGGTTGCTTAGAAATAATAACTTTCTCTGGTTTTTTATCTTCTAGTTCCTCTTCTTCTTCTTCATCACCAGAGTCCTTAATTATCAACATTGTCTTCTTTCTCTTTTCAGGTCTAGTAGCTAGTTGCTTGACTCTCTTTGACTATCTTTTGGATCCACTTGGTTTTTTGTTGATATAGTAGCATATGGAATGCTCTATTCTATAGGAGTTTTTGTAATAGATTCATCAAATGCTTGGCCAACCAACAAAGGTGCTACATACATTACACCTTGTTCACTAATTTATTTCATTTGGAATATAGTTTGTCTTACTGCTCGTGATTCTTCTTCTGACATACCAACCTTCGATAGTGTTTTCTTCATTATAGATGTAATCTTCTTATGAGATGCCTTTTCTAATGATGCCTAGTAGGCTGACTGGGTTATTTCCTCATATGTTTTGAATCTATAAAATGCTTGATCTATATATGATTTCAACAATAAATCAATATAAATAATAACTATATCATCACTCAATTCATAATGTTTCTTGAGGTTCTACTTCTTTGATATAGGTAAGGTTAGTGTCCATCATAAGACATGTATCATTCTTGAATCTATCAACAATTGCAAAGGCAAT
This sequence comes from Cupressus sempervirens, assembly GCA_028749045.1. Taxonomy (NCBI): domain Eukaryota; kingdom Viridiplantae; phylum Streptophyta; class Pinopsida; order Cupressales; family Cupressaceae; genus Cupressus; species Cupressus sempervirens. The sequence continues at coordinate 380,273,389 of CM053791.1, forward strand.
TTTGTATCTTTGTTTCATCTCATTCTGAAATATTCTCATGATCAAATGTTTGCTATCCAAGTTATTCTCTGTTGGATTCCTTTTGCATACATCTATTATCTTTTCCATAGTACATCTTTCATTACTCATAATATCAATAAATAGAAATCTCTTAAGTACATGAAAGAAAATGATTAATCAGAGATTGAGATTTGAATACACCATTCTTGGTTCTCTTAATCTTCTCTAAGTTTTCAATAAGTTGTACTCTCAAAATTTCACTCAAATTCACTTGTTCTTTCTCAACACATATCTTATAAGCTTCATAAATAAATCTTGTTGATAACTCATCATTCTTAGAACTTGCACTTAGAGAGTATGCAATGATTCTGCTCAAGAATCTTATATCATGTTGTCAGATGGTGTTGATCACCATTGCTTTACTATTGTAAATTGCCTTAATGTAATTTTCAACCTTCTTAACCAGTTTCTCACTAATAGGTACACTACCTTGTTTACTAAGACTAGTGACCTCATGAATAAGGTCGGCAGAGATGTCAAATATATTATCTCCCATTCAAATATTTTCATTATGGATTCTACTTAATATAATCCATGTCCACTCCTCAATATCAAGTTCATGGTAGAAATGATATTTGACTAAGTCTAAGTTTTTTAGATGCTCATATCCAAGCTTAATAGTCATATCATGGTTGAAAATAATTTCCATATCTCTATTCATTAACTCACCTCCAATAGTTTCAAACTTACTACACATATAGCTTTCTACATCTTCCAATAACACTATGTTGTTTAGAGTAATTGATAAGGCTGAATTAGGGTTTTCCTCTAAGGTTTTTATAGGAATAACCTTCAACTTGGGTCTCTCAATATTATTAACATTTTGAACAACCGACATATCCATGATTACACTGAAAATAAATTTTTCAAAGAATTTATGTATAGAAAATGATAAAATACCTTTTTTGAAGTAGGTTTTGCTCAAAATTACTTTTACCAAATCTCTTTTGTGTTCTTTTAGCTTCTAAGATGATCATAATTTAGAAATAATCAAGCTAGTACTCATTTTATTCATCTAGAACTTGCATTAATTGCATACTTTGCTCAATCAAAAAACCTATTTATTTCACTCTGAAATCAAATATCTACTTGAGATCAATTGTCTAATCTATGAATGTTATCTAAAGTTCACCATAGCTTCCTCTCATCATGAAAATGCTTCACAAAACTTTTCTTCACAAATTTTTTTGTAAAAACATAGATTTCATCTTCTGTGGCAAAGCAAATTATCTATGTTATAACAGTGGCTCTTATTTCCTTCATAACTTGTCCCAATAAGCTCTGAATTACAAGGGAGCTTAAATTGAGTCCAAACTCATCAAGATACATCTTTCCTCAACCTCAATATGAGTGGCTTGATCTCTAAATGAAGTTTCCAATTCTAGTGTTGTAAACAAGCTTAATTCAACTTGGTTGAAGCAAACACAATTATTGACTTCAATTTCCTATCTCACCATCATATAAATTTTCTTCTAAGATGTCTAATCCTTTTACAAATGCCTCATTGAGTTCTTCTCAAAGTTCACTGACTACATTTGTTTTTTCTTCATTGTCTTTCTTAGTTTAGGAGTTACTCTCATGATTTCTTCTATCATTTTCAAAGTTCCTCCCATTGTTACTTCTATTTTCAAAGTTTCTTCCATGATTCCTTCTATCATTTTCAAATTTTCTTCCATTATTTCTTATGTCCATTCTGCATTACTTTTTTCTATGTCTAAATTTATTGCATAACTAATGTACTGGAGCTCTACTTCTAGGATTCTATTGATCAATAGGTGCTTGACAATTTTGAGCTATGTGTCCAAAGTTGTTACACTTGTAACACACAATCTGCTTCCTTTCTTCATAAGATCTATTTTCTCTTGATGTCCTTTCATTAGATCTTCTTCTATCTGCATGGTTAGTGTTTCCAGACATTCTACTATTTCTTCTACCATTATCATATTTAGGTTTCCTACAATCAATTACATTATGACCAATACCATAACAATTATGATAGTAAAATTTCATAACATGATTAAATGATCTATTTGTACAATTTATTTTTATATAAGTTATTTCATTACATGAAAAACATTTACCTCTAAATTCATAACTAGTTTCCTTAGGAGATTCCATTTGCTTAGGTTCATCCAATTTCATAGTTTCCTTCTCAACTTCTTTGGATTCATTAGAAGATTTACTTGGTTCAATCTTATCATCAAATTTATCTTTTTCTTTTTTACTTTCAGATTTCTTTGTAGACTTGTTAAATCAATACCAAGATTAGTTTTATCATAGGTAGGTATTTGTATTGGCATAGATTCATCAAGCTTTTCTCTACTAGTGTAAAGCTTTTCAATTTGTTGCTTGCACTGAGTTAGTTCACCTTTCACAATAGTGTTGTACTTATGAATTTCTTCATGATCTTCTTTTAGTGTTTCAAATTCAAATGTCTTCTTCGCTAGACTCACTCTAAGCTATGAATTTTCAGTCTTCAAATCAGATTCAATTTTTCTAGGATCATTCCTCAAACTCAAATTTAAATTGGTAATCCTTAATTCATGCTTCAAGATCTTGTACTCTATTTTCAATTTTCAATTTTCATAATCATCAATAGATTTGGGTTTGGATTTTTTATGTTCAATATTGTCCTTCAATTGTCCAATGTATAATTAGGAGTCTTTGTATCTATCTTTTAGCTTATCTCTTTCCTTGGTAAGGAGATCAATTTGTTCAAGTGCCTTTTCCAGGTTCTTCATCAACTATTACATATCCATAGGGATCTTACTCAAGTTGTTAAGCCTCTTTTGAGTAATTGTGCTCTAATACCAATTGTTAGAAATAGATAATACTAAAAGGGGGGGGTGGTGAACTAATTCTACAAACTTTTTTCACCAACTAGATATTATTAATTACTTTGTACCATATATAAGAAAGTAAACAAGTAATTTTGAATAGAAATAATAACCATGCATAAAGAGAACTCATAAAACCATATTTTGTTAACAAGGGAAACACTGGCCAAGGGAAAACTTTGATGTGGATGATACCCACTAGATAATATACTAATATATATGCTCCCTGTTAGAGGATGGACCCTAGTAGGAGTCAATGAGAAAATTTAGTATAGAGCGTCCCTATTAGGAGACTTTAAATTCCTATTAGGAGTTGTAGTATTGTAGATGCAAGAAGATTTCATTACCCAAGCATGCACTTCCAATTACAAGAAGAGCTCACTACCCAAACAAGTAATTAATCCTTGGTATATATGTGATGTAATTTATTTCTTGACTAATATTTGACCTTGACTCAATATCAGATCATAAAATTAGGTTCTCAAAAAACTTCGCATATATCACTTCACAAAAAAGTTCACATATCACTTATCACAATACAATTGTACATTTCTTTTCACAAGATGTCCTTTGCATAAATACTATGCCTTTTCACAAAAAATTTTTAGGTCAACTAAGACCATAATATACTTTTCCAACTTATAGTAAACATCTAGGATGTTAGACCTAATTGGTCAAGTAATTATTTTGTAAATAAAATAATTTATTTACCTTTAATTTTGTTATTCTATTTCACTAGTAAAATGTGAATATCTCTTTTCCATATTGTTTGTACTAATGTTTGAGGTTATACACATCATCATCAACATGTATACTATCTCCATCTAACTTTTCTAGTCATAATATAACATGAGAAACATCTTATATGTGTGTGTGTGTGTGTGTGTGTGTGTGTGTGTGTGTGTGTGTGTGTGTGTGTGTGTGTGTGTGTGTGTGTGTGTGTGTATTGTTGTAAACCAATTTCATACTTAGACAATTTTATGAGAACCAAAAGCTAAGTATCTTTATTTTTGAGGTTTACCACAAGTACGTACATCATGTGTTGTCATTAATGACAACAATTGCATCACTTCCTATGGCCAATTGTCAACAAGGTCAACCTTAATCTAGTGGATTCATCTAAACTATTACAGTTGTTAGAAAGTAACAGCAGGACTTGATTTGATACAAAATAACTCACTTGTAGATTTCAGATCTCTGGTTTAGTTATCCATTCTTTTCAACATTCATTCCTCTTCATCTTTGATACCTTGTTCACCCTTAAAGCCTTCACCTTGATAAGCCTTTCTTGCTTACCATGCCAGTTGCAAATCCATTCCTTTGGCCACCATATGAAGCAACACATCAAGACTTCTTGTCTTTCTCTAGTTCACACTCAAACAATTTTATTCTAGCCTTATATCCTCTCAAATAGAGAATTAGGATCTTTTTCCACTTAATCCCAATCATCCATCTTATGGTTAGGTAAGATTCATTGAATCTAACTATCTTTTTGTTTTTTCCCTCTAGAAACTTCTCTTGCAATCCTCATTAAATTCATATCAAAATGGTTTATCTTGAATTCTATACCACCATCTCATCGAGCTTATCTTCCACATTTTCACACAATTTAAGAAATCAAATTTATCAACTCAGATTCATTGACTCTTTGATCAAAATATTTATGTTGTCACTCAGCAATAACTAACTTATGATGCTCGACCAACACTAGGTTTCTCAATGAGGATGGAACAAATAGATAAGAATCTTCTTTCTCAAGAGAGGGTTGTTGATAAAGGTTTTAAGGAGGTAGATGCTAATAGAGACAATTTGGAAAGGGATGACAATTACCTAACTCATAATAAGGACTATGAGGAATAGGGGTATTAGAAGGGTATGATTGGTAATCTAGGATTGATAAAGAGGGATATTATTAAGAAATAGGAGCACATATAGGATATTAGGAGAGATTTTGATCAATTAAACAAGACCAGAAGAGGTGAGAGAGCTCTCAATCAGTATATTGATAGGCTTTTTGAGGTGATGGTTAATGCAAAAGAGGTTAAGGATCTAAGGAAGAGAGTTCCACCCTTGGAAGCCAATAATAAAGCTATGGAAAAAAAAATGAAGGATTTGTAGAAAAGGTTTGATGGCACGGATAATAGAGTGGTCAGCACTAAGAAGGTAGTTAAGAAACTTGTGATCAGAGTTTCACTATCTTGAAGATTGTGGAAGACAAAATTAACACTCTACTGGAAAAAATGGAACAAAGGAGAATCCAACATTTAAAGGACTTGAAAGAGGAATAGGGCCCAAGAAAAAGTACCAAGGATAATTCTAAGGACACAAGGATCATGGAAGCTAAAGAGATGGATGATTTGAAGGCCTTAGTGGTTTAACATGAATATCCTTGCAGATCAGGCTGTGGATGCCTTAAAGACCCTATAGCTATCTTTTTTTTAGCTTTTTGCTTTCTTTTTGTTATCTTTTCCAATTATTAATATTAAGACTTACGGTCTTAGTTAGTTCTATTTTTTGATGCTATTGCACAGTACTTTTGGGCTTCTTTTCTCTTCTTGTTAGCTACTTTGTAAAAGGTTTTGGGTTTTTTGTTTTTACTTAATCAAAACACTAGGTTGCTTGACATCCACTAAAAATTTCTCAACACATATTTTATTTTACTGATGATTGGCACATACTAAATTTTCTTGGCTTACACCATTTCTTTACTTTTCTCGACACATAGTAATTTTCTAGTTGACTTGAACTAACTTTGCTCAGCTTCCATTGTTTGCTTGGTCAAGCTTGGCAGACACAATTCTTACATAGTCTTCTTCTAGTGTTTACTTCAATATCCTTTCATCATAGCCTTAAGTAGATAAAAAATACACTATATCATCAATGTTTTATTTGGTCTTAGTGCTCCTTTGATACACCATAAATTCAACCTTTCTCTAGGTACTCTTGTTATCCTCTCTTTTCAAATCTTCTTCAGTAATCAATCAAATGATAGTATTCTGACCAAAATAAGCAATTGTCTTACCAACAAGTGGTAGGTCTAACACAGTCACAAAATAATGATCATTCCACATTCTTATGCTCACAACAATCTTCTTTTTCAATAATCAATAAGTTGAATTACTCATGATTTTGTATAGAGACCAAGTGGATTTATGAGTTTGATTAAATTCTTTGAAGCTATTAAAAGTAGAATTGGTACATTTGAACTTGAGGAAAATTGATTCACCCCCCTCTTAGTAATTCTAATCATTATAATGTCTTCTTTATTTTTCTTCATCATTGATGTTGCAATAAAATTTGACTCTCGCAATAGACCTTCCCAAACTTTTTCAAATTTCCATCAAAAGTCAACCTCAAACTCTAATTTTCCAAATTCATCTGGTTGTCACTCAGTAAAAATTACATTTACTCGAACAACATATAACTAGGGCAATAATAACTTTCTCAAAAAACATTGTATTATTCATTCCTTTTCAATTTCTTGGGAAATGTTGTAGTCACTCGATGAATATAGTCTCCCTTCATTAACCTTGTGACTCAATTAAACTTGTAACCTTAAATACATTACAATAATATATGATTTTAAAATAATCAAATCAATATTACATTATCATTGTCTAGCTCATTCATGTACTCAATGTATACATGTACTTAACAACTATATCTTCATCTTACTTTTTTCAAGTCCTCTTCATCAGTCACATGATATGGTACATTCCTGAGTTAGCATAATGTCTAAAAAATTAATAATTTGAAATCAATGACAATATAATAGCTGATATGACTCTTTTAAATGCATTCATAGCATCATCATCTAATAATATCCTCATTAACTATTAAAATCTTAGTTGGAAAAAACAATCTCCCCCTTTGGCATTGATGGCAACACATAACATAAGATTGTACATTACAAAACATTACATAAGATGATCAAATGTATATATTAATAACAATACAACTTAGTAATTCTAGTTCTTTAAACTCATACTTGATCTATATCATTAGCGACAACATAAACTCTTTGACATTACTCCTCCTTTGGTTATGATCTTTTATTCTGGTTCAATCTTTTGTCTTCTTCATTTGGCATGCCCAAAATACAAGGCAAAAAACACAACAACTATTTTTTTTAATGAAAGTGATAATAAGATTTAATGTAATACACAAGTATTTGAATAGAATTACTTAACTTCCTCAGACTCAAGTATAATTATGAAATTTAAGTACCAATCAAATGCAAATTTTCTTAACATATATCACCATGTTATATCATAACTTAAATTGCATAACTTAATATATATTACCATGTTATCTAATTAACCTCAATCAAATGAATACGATTTTCAAATATAAGAATGTCATAGAAAGTTGAAACATCATCACATCTAATTTCAAGTAGACATATGCAAAAACTAAAATACCAAAAATATCATATGCATGAATATTACTCAATTTTTTTATCAACATACGTGGATTAGCCACTTCTCATTTATTTTATTTTACCACCTGATTCAAAGGCTCTGCTAGGAAAGAACCAAGAAGAAAACTTGACATCGTAGCCATTTCCACAATAATTTTAAACAATAACATTTTTACACAGGATTACTATCCCGAGGAGAAATCTTCCAACATGTTTGAATTTCAATAACATTTCTAAACTTCCTTCTTGGCTCACAACAAGGAACCATTACGAAGTCTACAATACATCAAGGTGATCATGGGAAGAACAAAAACTGATTGGGAGACAACCAATCATAACATGAAGATAATTTCAAACACTCACTCCCATCCATGTTTACACAACAGGTTTGTCATTGAACCAGAATAGGGAGAAGGTGGATTTTTCCAACAGGAGACATCAAACACAACACCATAATAGGTTCCCTTTCAGGGCTAAAAACTCAAGAAATTTTGTTCTTCCATTCTTACATTCCACAACTCTAAATGTGGTTTGTGTTGATGAGTAGGAGCCCATAACACCCTACTCTCTTTCCCTCTTCTCATCCTAAGAAGAGACTCTACATTGTTGGAGTCCAACTAAAGACCTCCTCCTATACATGGCCACTTCTACCCTATCCGAGGGTGAGTAATGCCAATACAACCCAAAAAATCCATTCAAAATTCAAAGAAAAAAAAAACACAATGGAAAACATTTAAGAAAACCTATTTCAATCCCTCCCAAACATGCTCAACACACACACACAAACATACATATGCAATAAAACTGAAACATGAAGCACAACAGGAACAAAATGAGGTGAAGTATTCCTACCTTCCAAATAGGGTTATTGCAATTGAAAAAAATTGAGTTGAGCTTCCTCTCCTCTCCTTCTCCTTTAATCCTGAATTTCTCTCTAAAACTAGAGGTTGGGTGAACACTCACACCCTCTCAAATTTGCCTCTAAATAAGACACTAACTCAACCACCTTCAAAATGTAATAACTCCCCCACTTGCCTAAAAGTTCTAGAGTTTTCTAACTCAAATATACATAAGGCTAACCTCAAGGTGGAGTTAAATTTATCCAACTCATGATGAAAACATTCAATTTTCGCAATAAAGAAAAAATAGGATATTTTGGTGATCGTAAAAGTCAACAAAAGGGGCTAGAGGGGTGAAAAATGCCCCGAAACCATACCCATACCCCTTAGGTACTTAGTTTTAATGATTTTAGGCCTCTAAGACTAATTAGGGACCTATCAAAATTCCAGAAAATTTTGGACTCCTAATAACCCTCAAAAATGCAAATTAATCACTAATCTTGATTAGGGTAATCAATCTTGATTACTAATTGATTAGCAAAAAGGTAACTAACCTAGTCCAACTTAGATCTTTAGGTTACTTGGTTAACCCTAACTATCAAGTTGAAATGCATATACGAGTCATGAGTGTCAAGTGACACTATAAAATCACTGTTACAAAATATTAACACTTAATGCTTATAGAATGATACATTCATTCAATTCATGATACAAATAAAATTTGAACAATGGGGTCTACGTCTTTCATCAGATTTAACCTTGGTTTCCATATACGGTACATAGGGTTCAGTTTCATATATATAACTTATCAAGGAAATCACATGTATTAAAACATCCATCTTTCAAATAACTAGTTGTTTATCTCGTTTCTACTCATATTCTTAACCATTAAAATTGCATAATCAAAGTGTTAATTCTGCATTCATTTTCTACACTACTTCATCAATATAAATGTTCATAAAATATTAAATAGCATAATTAAACATCTAAAAATAAAACATCACACAACATAATAACGTAATAATGTTTAGTGTATTTCACAGTGTCTCGACATATCGAGTCATTAGTATCAAAATAATAATGTATCAGCTATGCTATGATGGGTCAAGGTGAGGCCTCACATCATCTATAGTATTTTCTCATTCAATATATTCTCCCCCTTTCTCCTTGTTCTCATCATTGTTTATCTCTCATGTTTCTCTCCCCATTTGAAAATAATGCCAAAGGTCATTATAAGTTTCAATATGAAACCTATAAAACCATGTAGTAACTCTTGTACCCTATATGTACACATGACATAATATTCATTACAATTAACTTTATAACTTCAAAAATACTCCTAAAGTGTGAACACTTTTGTATCAACCCTAAAAGTTATTTAAATTCATTCACGAATTAATGCAGCATACAACTTTACCTAGTGAATTTTGGATAGGGATAGGAACCCTAGTTTACCTCTTACATACTCAAAAGCATCATTAGGAAATGGCTTGGTAAATATATCATCAGTTTTCTTCTTAGACTTTACATAGTCAAGACTTATTTATATTGCACTTTCTCCTTCAAATAATGATACTTGATAGATATGTATTTTTTATTTGCATACATCATTGGATTTTTTGATATATTTATAGCACTTGTATTATCATAATAAATAGTGACAAGCTTAGTTACTTCTTCCTGCATTCCTTCTAACAATTATTTGATCCACACAATATTTGAAAATTTGATTACAATAACAGCATATTCAACTCCAGCAATAGATTGTGAAATAAAAAATTTGTTTCTTTCTTATCCATGTAATCAACCTTTCTCTATAAGGAAAGCTCCTCCACTTTTTGTTTGTGTCATCAATATTTCTAGCCCAATCAACATCTATGTAGGCTTTAATATTAAATTCATCTTTTTTTTATACCATATGTCATAATCTTTAGTCCCCTTGAGATATCTAAATATATTTTTCACTACAGTCAAATATATTTTCCTTGGATTAGATGGAAACCTTGAAATAATTCCAACAACTAGGGAAATATCTAACCAATTGTGTACAACATGTTGTAGCTTTCTAATCATAGATTTGTGTTATGTTTGATCAACTTCTCTACTAGTGTCTTCCTTTGACAATTTCACTCTAGACACCGTAGGTGTACCAACTGGTTTAGACTCATCCATCCCAAATGTTTAAAAATTTATTTCATATACTTGAATTGATTCACATAAATTCCTTTGGGTGTTTGATAGACTTGCAAACCAATGAAAAACTTTATTTCTCCAAACATTGACATTTCAAATTTAGTACTCATTTGATTAGAAAATGACTTACTCAACATATCATTTCCTCCAAATATTATATCATGCAAAAATATTTTAGCAATCAACAGCATATCTTTTAATTAATTCATCAAATACATTATACTATTTGTAGTTGTCTTATTAAATCCTATCTTAATCAGATAAGAGTGTAACCTTTCATACCATGCTCTTAGGGCCTACTTTAGTCCATACAATGCTTTGGTCAATTTGCAGATCATATCCTTCTTTCCAAGTTCAATAAATCCTTAAAGCTTTTCAATGTAGACTTCCTCTTCAATTATTCCATTTAGAAATGTAGGTTTAACATCTATTTGATATGCCTTGAATTTATTTTATATAGCATAAGCCAATAGTGTTCTTTTACCTTCTAATCTAGAAATAGGTGCAAAAGTTTCACAAGAGTCAATTCCTTCTTCTTGTGCTCAATTCCTTCTTCTTTTGCATACCCTTTGCAAACCAATCTAGCCTTGTTTCTTATCACTTCTCCATTCTCATTTAGTTTATTTCTAAAATCCACTTGGATCCAATCATATTATTGCCAGTAGGTCTCGGTACAAGTTTCCATATATTGGTATTCTCAATTTGATCAATCTCTTCATTCATAGCATTAATCCAAAATTCATCATCTAGTGTAATTTTAACTTATCTAGGCTCAAAATTAGTTGTTAAACATGTATCTTCTCTTAGTTTTCTTCTTGTTTGTACTCTAGCACTTTTATCTCCAATTGTTTGGTACTCAGTAGAAGATATTTGGTCCTTTAGTATAATTGCCTCTGACTTGGATAATATTGTCTGATGATTGGTAGGCATGTGTTGTAACTTAGGTGGAGTATCTGGTGAACCATCATAGACATAAAAAAACTTGTTGCAATCTTCAAGTTCCATCTTGCTTTCCATATTATTTCTCTGTGCAAACTCATCAAATCTTACATTTTCACTTTCAATCATCTTGTTAGTATTGTTCAAACATTTGTAAGCTTGTATCTTAGATGAATATCCTAGGAATATACCTTCATCTCCTTTAACATAAATTTTATAATTCCTAGCATCTTTATGAATATTACATCTACTTAAAAAGATTTTAAAATAACTTACATTCAGTGTACGACCATACCATAGCTCATAGGGTGTCGTGTTTGTTCTTTTCTTCAATTGAACTCAGTTGAGAGTATGAACAATAGTAGTAATAGCTTCTCTCCAAAATATCTAAGATACCTCATTTTCAATCATTAGGTTTCTTACATAATCTATAATGGATCTATTTCTCCTTTTGAAAATGTCATTCTATTATGGTATCCTCGGTACATATAACTATCTTTTAATACCATTCTTAACACAAAAGTTAGAGAGTTCAGCATACATAAATTCACCACCTCCATTAGATGTCAAGCATTTAAGTGGTTTACTAGTTTCCTCTTCAACTCTTTCTTTGTACCATTTAATCACATAAAAAAATCATGTGATGTCACTTTCATGATCATTATAGTCATCATCCTTAAATATCTATCCATAAACAATATGAAGCATCTATCACCATATCATCTATGTACTCCAATTGAACCACAAAAATTAGTATGTACTAATTCCAAACCATCATTTGAAATGTGTGTCTTACTAGACAAATTAGATTCTTACCAAGCAAACATTCTTTGCACATATAATTTTTTAGGTTTTTGCAAATTTGGTAAGCCTCTAACTCTTTTTTTTCTACTCATTTTTACCATATTTTCAAAATTACCATGACACATCCTTTTATGTCATAACCAAACATATTCAGCTGTAGAAAGTAAATATCTCTTAACTATAGGATCAAGGTAGAATAAGTTAACTTTTTGTTCAGTCTCCTAATTAGATTACCTTCATCCTCAAAGATATTGACCTTCTTTTTCTTAGATTCTATCTTATGACTTACAGTCAAAAGATTATATTTAAGTCCCTAAATCTTTTATGCATCATCACATTTGATCTTATCATTCAACATTAGTGATCCTTTACCTTTAATCGAATATGGAACATCACTACCAAACTTAATGGTTCCTCCATCATCAAATTCTTTAAATTTTTCAAACTTACTTAGATCCCCAGTCGTATGATGTGAAAAACCACTATCAGTAATCCATAAATCATTCTTTGTAATATGTGAAATAAGGGAAATTATTCTCATACCTTTCACAATTTGGATCTTCCTTGATTGCAATATATATTATTTTAACTATTACCTTGTCATCATCATAACTTGTCTCGACTTTATCTTCTTCAACAAAGTAACATGACTTCCTATCTTTGTCTTTTTTATCCTTTCACTTTCTGTACTTGTAATATTTCTTGTAATTTCTATCATTTCTATTATATTTTCTTCTATTAGGAAATATAGCAGCAAAGTGACCAATCCCATTACATTTTGAATAGATAAAGGGAAGTTTACCTTTCTATTTTTCCTTTACCTCTTGATAACCTTCTTGCAAGTTGTGCTCCAATCTCATCTAGATCATTTTCAGTTTCAGACTTGCTTTCTTCTTTGGTTTTCTTCTCGTTCCTTGGATTGTTTATGGTTAGTGAGGACTTGAAAGATTTTTCCACTATAACCATAGTATTATCATTAATTATCAATTAAAATGTAGTTAACCAACATACTAGACCATCAAGTGTTAGATCATTTCCAGACATAGCTTGTACTTCTTGAATGGAAGAAACTGGTAGCATTAATAGGCATTAGAGTTCTTAAAAATTTACTTACAATTTCATAATCTTGGATAATTCCACTAGTAGATTGTTGCACTCACAAAATATTTGATTTGGTTCACATATTGTGTAGCATTTTTAGCTTCTTTCATTCTCATGTCATCGTACTTAACTTTGAGACTTTCATCTTTATCTCTTCTTATTTTGTCATCTCCTTCATAAACAAGCTTCAATTTATCCCAAATTTGTCTAGCATTGGCACAATTCTTGATATCATCAAACTCAGCATTAGTGAGAGATGATGTGATCTCAATTGCCATGCTATTGTGACTTATTTTCTCATCAACATACTCCACATTTAGGGGAACAAAAGGTGTGGCAAAGTCATTTTCCAACCATTGTGTAACATTTTCTCCAATAACCAAAAGATGTAGCTTTATTTGATCTTTCCATAAGGAAAAGTTCACCTTGTTCATTTTGGGTATTTCTGTATTATACATCTTGGTCTTTTTATTAAGTGCCTTTAAACTTATTTCTTTAAGCACCTAGCTCTAATACCAAATTATTAGATAACTAAGAGGGAGGGGTGAATCAGTTAGGTCTAGTTATCTCATAGTCCCTTCAAACTTTTCAACACCATCAGAACATCAACATTGATATCAATAATACATCCAATCACTTGGTAGAAAATTAGAACTTAATACTTAACTCATTGTAAGAAATGATAAACTAGAAAAAAGTAAATAAAACAATCCAAGTGAGTTAAGTGAGAAATAATGTTGCCATGAGATCAAGAAGATCCAAGAGCATACACCAAAGTAGATCAACAATGGAGACAAAGATTTGAAAGGAGAAAGTAAATAAAACCTCTTGTGAGTATTATGAATGAAGGAAAATGCAGAGAGAGAGAGAGAGAGAGAGACGGAGTGGTAGAGAAAAATAGCTCAATACAATAACATCAAGGTGATGTGTAGAAGAAATATGGAAGAATGAGAGAGGCATCTCTTTTATAGAGATGAGAAAGGAGTTGCATGTGTAACTCCGATTTCTATAAATGTCACCATTCATAGTAAGTGTGTACAAAGTGTCAAGATCCTCTTAAGGAGGAATAGCTATTTCTCTTAATAAAAGAATTACAAAAAAATGAGTTGTCCTTACACATGGAAAATAGGACAAGATAATGACATGTCCTCCTCATGTGGACTAGAGGATAAAAAATATAAAGATACCTTGGTTTATCCCATATAATAAATAAATATGACCAAGGAAAGATTACTAATTCTAACATCTCCCTTTAATCTTTACTTGGGAAGATTTTATCAAAGGGTGTCAAACCCAATTTACAATATTACAAGTTCATTGTGCAAGAGGTCTCTTATTAGCATGGGTACATCATTGGAAAGCAAAGAGAAGTGGGTAGTCCTTCAAGTTTGTTACATCTTCAAGAGGTCTTGTATGTGTCATGATGTATTACCTGAAACATGGAAACAAGAAACAAGACAACTGTCCACAAGGATAATTTCATCTTATATTCAAGTTAGAGACTTTTTTAAAGTATAAGTAAACTCTCATAGAGTAAATTGAAATAGAGTGATAATTATAAGTGTAACTTGGTACCACAAAGAAATCAAGATAAATCATATTCTGCAAAGAAAAAATATGTTATTAAAACCTTCAAGCAAGGACCATAGAAAAGGCTATCTCATGAATCCAGCATCAACAATGCATCAATCACATGGATATAGATAGTCCACATATAAGTCATTTTTCTGCAAGTTAATGGGTGATCAATCCAGAACTTGCATGACTCACGATTTAAGCAATGAAGTATACATAACATTAAATGACATGTTTTCAAAGATATCAAAGGTAAGGAGTATGATTATTAACAATAGATTGCCTTCAAATAAGAGTAAAATGCCTTCAAGATGGGTCAGATTAACTAAAATTGGAGGGAAACTCCAAGAATAAATGATATGAACCATAAAGTGGCAATATGGCAATAGAATGATGCTAGAAAAGTATAAATTGCACTTATGTGCCAATTAGTAGAACAAAATAAATGATGAAGGAAATAGTGTATAATAACTCATAATCCCAAGGAATAAGAAAGAGCTCAAAAACAAATTACAAATGTGAAATATATAAGAATGCACTAATAAGTGACAAGTCACAAAGACACAATAATTTGTATATTTATCAGGATATATATGTGGGCTCCCATATATACACACAAATAAATATACCTAAAATATCATGTTATGAAATCATGCAAAGACAATTAAGATCATATATAGAACATAAACTCTAGGAAACATACTAAAGAGAAATGCCAAAGATGATGAATAAGGATCATTAAGATGAAACCATATTTGTAATAATTATTCCTCCTAGGTTGAAGTCCACCCATTCTAGAAATTGATTTTTTTTACTAAGTAATTTTTTAAACCAATTAGTTTTTCTCTTAACAAATTTATCACTTGGAGAAAAGTCATGATGTAGGAATGTATCATTTGTATCAACATTATCATTATTACCATTATCTATAATTGCATCAGTATTACCACTATAAGAAAGAATAGGAGGAATAAAGGTAGATATATGAGGGGTAGGGTTTAGAGGAGTTTGGTCCTCTACTAACATAATTTTCCTTCCACTAGATTGTACATTTTGAGCATTAGATGAGTCATGCGCATTATTTTCCACAATACAAACATTTTGTGCTATTTGCACTTTTTTAGTAATAGGATTAATCTTAGATGGAGCAATAGGAGGTAAAATTTCAACCATATTAGATGAGATATGATCAGTATTGAAATGAGCAAGCTTTTCATGCTTGATATTAAAAGCAATATCTTTGTGCAAAGAGTTTCTTGAAGAGGTGAACCCAGAAAATTGAAATTATCATGGCCTAACTTAGCATTAGCAACAACTTTTTTAGTGTTAGGATTAATAACATGGCACATATCCTTATAAAATTCAATTTTATAATGTTGACATAATTTAACAATAGAAAGAAGATTGTATTTCAACTCAGGAACATAAAGGACATCATGTAATTTTCCATTTGGAATACTAACATTCACAAATCCTTCAACTTTACAACTATGATTATCAGCTAATTGAATTGAAGTATTAGAAGGATTGGATTTTAAAGAATCAAACACTTCTTTATGATAAGTAGCATGTTGAGACAGACCAATATTAATAATCCATTCTAAATTTTTAGAAACATTGTAACTAATAGTAAAAGCATGACAAGATGGATGAGGGTTTTGATTATTGTTATTGATAGGTTGCTTATCTTTTTGTTTATTAAAACAATTATTAGTTACATGACTATCTTTTCCACAATAAGTACAATGGGGTTTTTTATTATATTGATTAGGATGAGTATTATTATGATTTTTCTTTGCATTATTATTATTATTAAAATTATGATTATTGTGATTATTATTATGAGTATTGGGAGAGTCATTATTAGAAGATTTGAAATTCTAATTTTAACTTTTAGACACAAAGGCATGTTCATTAGATCTAAGAGTACCAAATTGTAACAACTTAGCTTCCTGAGTCTTCTTCTCTAGTCGAGTTCTTGTGCGGGTCCTGTTTGCTGGCTGGTTCTTCTAGTTCCTGTGTTTGGTCCTATTTTCTAGATTTTAGTTTTTAACTTGTACTGTCAGTTCCAGGTCCTTGTAAAACCTGGGTATTTTATCTGAACTTTTTTAGTGGTTTTAGGTCCCTGTAAAACCTGATTTTGAAGCTACTTTTTAGTAGGTTTATGGGCTCTTTCCTATTGGATGGCTCATTTTTTCCTTTTTTGAGGATGTGAAAGGGTTTCGGGGTCCCTTCAAAACCTATTTTTACCGTAATCTAAAACTTAGCTTCCTCTTGAAGAAACAAATTTTGAAAAATACTATATGTTAATTGAGTAGACAAGGTAGGAATAGCAAGTTGAGAATGAACATTAGTAATAAATTGTTGAAATTACCTAGGAAGAAATTTCTTTAAAATAATAGTAATTAATCTAATATCAGTGAGACTAATGCCTAGACCAATTAGTTGACTTTTAATATAATCAAACTTAATTAGAAATTCATCCATAGATTTAAAATCAGTATACATTAAGTCTTCCAAATTGTCTTATAATTGAATCTTGCATGATTCTAATGGTCTATCATACGTTTGCTTCAAAATATCCCAAGCTTCATGGGCAATAGTGCAATGAGAAATTAGAACATATAAATCTGGGTTAAGAGATATACCATTGAGGCCAAGGGCTTCCTCATTTTTAGTATTCCATGCATCTTTTTCATCTTGTGTAGCCGAGGTATCGAGAACTACAGAAGGGTCAGTAGCAATATCTAAAATATGCTTAAATCAAAAAATAAAGGAAAGATGTGTTTTCCAAGCATGATAGTTTGAATTATTTAACTTAATTTTTGGAATTAAAGTCGACATGATTAGAAGATTAATGTATGAAGAGAAAAAATAATATCTTCTAAAAATAAATGAATTTGAAATAAATAAATTATTTGAAAAAATAAAAAATAAACTCCCTATTTAATATAAAATTCTTGAAAGAAATTATTAATAATAATCCATCTTTTTATTTTAAAAAGAACTACAATTTACCTTAAAACAAAAAAAACATATGAATAAAACTAAATCAAAATTGTTAACTTCAAAAAAAAATTTAAAAAAATCAAAGTTAAACTTGAAGGAAACTTTATTCCAAATTTTTATAAACTATTTTAATTTGTGCTCTTAAAAAACATGTGTAGACCTCTATTCCCTTTTTTTCAAAAGGATATTTGAAAAAATGACTTAAAGAGTGAAGTAGTTAGTGGTGTTCTCTTAATAGAAGTTATAAATCGATAAACTATTTTAAGATTTAAAAAAAAATGAACACAT
This sequence comes from Cupressus sempervirens, assembly GCA_028749045.1. NCBI lineage: Eukaryota > Viridiplantae > Streptophyta > Pinopsida > Cupressales > Cupressaceae > Cupressus > Cupressus sempervirens. Next base: position 380,291,454 of record CM053791.1, read on the forward strand.
AAAATACCTAGAGCCAAAAGAGACAAAAAAAAAAGGTTATTTCAGCCAAAAAGAATAACGACTGAAATTATTTCAGTCAGAAATTGCAGCAATGAGAGCACTAAAATAGAATGTTTACGGAGTCAAACAGAGATACATAAAAAGTGCAGCAAGTTAGAGCACTGATGGGAAGGCACGTTGCTTCTTCAGAGCAATAGTAACATAAAAAAAAATTTCAAAAGCAATAATGGGTGAGCCAATTCATTCACTAAAAATAGCTTTCAAGAGTATCATAAGAAATAATAGCTGAATATGTATGCAATATAAATGGTCGCCTTCTTTTCTTAGTGATAAAAAGTTGAATAATAGTAACTAGCAAAACTTTATGTCAAAAATGGTAAAAATCAGAGAAAAGAAAAAATTTTGATAGAGAATTTTGAAACGTCTCTAATTGAGATAGAGATAGGGTTGTGAAAAGGAATGAGCACCTAGTTTAAGCCAAAATAAGAAATGTTGAGCATAAAAAACTTAAATAAGGAGCATGTGCAATACTAGACAGAGATAGCAAAAGGGACAAGTTGAGCAGGAAGGTAACACAGCATGAAGAAGGGGAATAGGCAGAATCACGAGTAGGTAGGAGACAAATAGGTTGAGCACACAAGCAAGGTGGGAAGATTGTCATGAAAGAGGAAGGATGGAGGTCACATCACACAAGGACCGAGGCTACTGAAATGAGTTGTGATTAGGGAGAAGCCAGCAAGAGTAGCCTTGAGAAGGAAAATGAGCCTCAAGCTACACTTTGAGAAGAGCTACAACATCAACCAACGTAAAAGAGAAGAAATGCAAAAGTGTTGAGAAGTGGCTAGTGGCTAAGTCATAGGGTAATGACTGATGCAATAAGTCTATGTGAAGGGAGACAATCCAAAGGAAATTGCAAATGGATGGAGCCCAAACATAGACCAGATGGAGCCCAAATGCATGCAACTGATGGCTTACCCTTTATAATAAGCTTATTATTTACAACATATAAAGTTTGTTGATGCAAATTGTTCAAGGATATATATTGTTGTACTTTCTAGAAGAGGCCTCAATGTTTCAAGGCATGCAAGGTCAATATCATAACATGTGGCTAGACCCTGGCAAAAGATTCAAAGTAGACAATTTGTAAAGGATGCAAGCAATGAAAGAATAGCTAATTCGTATGGATCTTCCATGGTCTCTAAAGAGGGCTTGGTGTCCAGTTGAGGAACTTTCGTATGGAGATTAAAGTAATCTAGTGTGTGTCCTACAACATCTAATGATCCTCAACCAAAAAATAGGAATAAAAAGAGAAATGACTAAAAAAACAAGAAAGGTATGAGAAAGATAAGTTCAGATTTGAAAAGATAAAAAAAGGGTAAAATTTTTTAAAATTTAAGATTTAAATGGAAAAAAAAGCCTAAATTTATAATAGGAGAAGATTTTAAATTTGTGAATTTTTTTTGAAAAAGATATATGAAATAGATTTAACCAACTAGTGTGAAATAAGATATTTTCAAAGAGAATATTTTTAATTATTGAAGATTTTAGGGAAATATAAGTAGAGTAACAAAATTTAAATATTGAAAGATAAATTGCACACATATAATAATGAAAAGAAATGCTATGAAAATAAGAATGATAAATGCTTCTTGTTAAAACAAGAGAAAAAAAAATTATTAGAAATACCCTTTGGTGGCAAGCATTCCAAAGAGGGTTAAAAAAATGATAAAAATAATAAGAAACCTACAAACAAGATGTTAGAATGAGCTAAAAATCACAACAACAAAAAATCTTCTTTCAATAACGTCTCCAAATAAGGTCTACTCCAGTGAATGAAAACCTTCAACACTCAAACTCAAAACAAGGATTAGTAATCAAGCTTGGACACCATGTAAGAAACGATAAACTAGAAAAAGGGAAACAAAAGAATCCAAGTGAGTTAAGTGAGAAATAATGTTACCATGAGATCAACAAGATCCCAGAGCATACACCAAAGTAGATCAACAATGGAGACAAGGATTTGAAAGGGGGAATCAAAGAAAACCCCTTGTGAGTATTAAGAATGAAGGAAAATGCCTAGAGAAGAGAGAGAGAAAGTGGTGGAGCAAAATAGCTCAATACAATAACATCAAGTTGATGTGTAGAAGAAGTATGGAAGAATGAGAGAGGCATCTCTTTTATAGAGATGAGAAAGGAGTTGCATGTGTAACTCTCATTTCTATGAATGGCACCATTCATAATAAGTGTGTGCAAAGTGTCAAGATCCTCTTAAGGAGGAATAACTATGTTCCTTATTTAGGAATTACTAGAAAATGAGTTGTACGTAAACATGGCAATAGGACAAGATAATGACATGTCCTCCTCATGTGGACTAGAGGACAAAAAATATAAGGATACCTTGGTTTATCCCATATAATAAATAAATACAACCAAGGAAAGATTACTAATTCTAATGCTCATACATACACTTGTTTCCAAATTGTTATCAAATTTTTCCTTACTTTACCGACTGTCAATAAATTTATAGTTATTACCTTGTGATATCTTAGTTATTATTGAATTGAAGTAAACTATTAAAACTTATAAGGTTACAAACACTTTGTTAAAATGACCTTGTTAGAAGATTTCACCAAAATATTATATAGACCTTACTATTCCCTTTCTAGGACTAAAAAGAGTGGCCTAATTTAAAGGACTTACAAACACCACTAATCAATGTTACCATATAGGATTTCACAGACTTGTTAGGTCTACTAAGTACTTCTGAGATTTTATGCTAAAATGGCTAAACAATAATAGTATAAATTAATATGTAAAGAGTAGCAACTACTTTTTCTTGTTTAGATCTCCAGTCATCTCCTTCTCTATCTTTTACTCACTCGGTTGATTATGTCTGCCACAAAGTTCTTCTTCTTATCCTTGTCTTTTCTCTGCTCAGTTCACTATGCTCAACTCGGATCTTTTCTCTTTCAAAAAAAAAATTCTTCACAATAGCCTTAAACACTTCAACATCATCAACTCTTTGATCATCTCAGCATCCTTAAACTTTCTCTTACATCTCCTTAAATAGATTTCTTAAAACTTCTAGATCCTTCCATATTTTTGCCGCTTAATCAAAATTGTTGATCATAGGTTTACAATTGAATTCACTTATGTAATGAATTTAGACACATAGAAAATGTAACTTTTTATAGTAATTTGTATCCATCCTTATCCTTCTTCAATTTTCTTCATCAGATCCTTCTTAATTTTTCTCCATCAGTTATCTTGCAACAAACTTTGACTTTCATAATAGACCTTCTCGAACTTTCAAAATTTCTATCAAAAGTTGGCTTACATATTCCAATTTCCCAAACTCACCCATCTAACTATCACTTGGTAAACATTACCTTTATAGAGGAAACATATAACTCAGGTAAGACTACTTTCTCAAGAAACATTGTGTTCTTCCTTTGTTTGCAATCGCTTGAGCAATATTGTAGTCACTCGATGAATACAGTCTCCCTTCATTAACCTCATGACTCAGTTAAGCTTGTAACCTTCAATATATTATAATAATATATGATTATAAAATAATAAATCCAGCATTACATATTCATTTTCCACCTAATTTAAGTACCCATTGAATACCTTACATATTCCCTACTATGAGTAGAAAAATTGCAGATCTATGATTGATGGATTGCAATGTTTGACACACACTAGACCTAATATAGCTAATGCAATTCTAATTATGGGAAGATTTTAGGCCGATCCTAAAGAGACATATTATGTAGCATTAAAAATAATTTCAGATATTTGAAAGGCACACTTGATTATGGATTATGGTATGACAAATCACATGATTTTACTTTATGTGCATACACAAATGTGAATTTGGTAGGAATTGTACATGATAGAAAAAACACTAGTGGTGGAGCATTTTTCTTGGGAGGAATATTGGTTTCTTAGATAAGAAAGAAATAAGATTGTATTTCACATTGACAAAAGAAGAGTATGTTGTAGCACCAAATAGTCGTAATCAGATTATTTGGGTGAAGCAAGTGTTGAAATATGTTGGAATTGAGTTACATAGCCTGTTATCATACATTTTGATTACACAAGTATTGTATTTCAAAGAATCCATTTTTACATTCAAAGACAAAGAATATATCTACTAATTATCACTTTTAGAGAGAGAAAGTTGCGGAGAAAGAGGTCATATAGGAGTATATTAGCACAAAGGAGAAGATAATAGACATATTTACAAAAACTTTGGTGAAGGACATATTTGAGTACTTGAGAGGTATGCTTGGGTTATGACCTAGCCTACTTTTGAGTAATTTATATCAAGTCCAATGATAGCAAGTCACTACTTATTTATTTAGACTAGATGCTTGATGCTTCTCCTATGGGAGAGTATTTGTGTTTGAGCTAAGTCATGAAGGACTCTTGGTAACTAGTATTTAACAATATTTGGATACTTGAGCTTATTGAAGATCGCACTTAGGAAACTGATATAATGATACCTTTATCATTGATGTCAATGGGGGATAGAGTAGCACATGAAAAAAATACTATGACATATCATTCCATGAAGGGGAAATGTTCTTAAGGGAGAGATTCATGTTGATTGATGAAGATGTTCTTTTTGATAAAGAGGATTTGATTGATGGAGAGGATTTGAAAATATACTGATGTATGGGGGATATTAAAACCTTCCTTGTAATATATGGTTGCATTCATGAACAACATGAATGAGAGAGAAGTTGTAATATATGTTGCCATAAATGCCAAAAGGGGAGATCATTAGCATGAATGTTGATGGTATTCCCATGGGGGAGTATCCTAGAAGTGTTAGAGACATGATTCAATGATTGTATTTTTATTCATTAGAGATTTTATCATTGATATCAACATATTGGTTATTTTGTAAAGACTAGTAGAGAAGTAGAGAAAGATTGGCTCCACATAGTTTGAGGATTGAAGATTAGCTTATGCACATGTGAGATTATGTTGTTATAAAGTATGTCTAGATGCTATAGCTAATAAATCTTACATAAATATGGAGAATGGACAGAGTTATACAAGATTTGGTTAAGGCATCTTTCAGACAACATTTCTAGAAAGAAGGAACTAATGTTTGGATTTTATCTGTAGTGCCTACCCTCGTTCACATCTTTTCTGGACATTGTTGTTATTATTATTAGATTATGATGGACTAGTTTTATGTTGATGGATTAGTGGTATTGCTTTGAGACTATCAGACATCATGTTATAGATTCAGAGATTATGTGATGAGATCATTTAGACTTTACATTTCAATATTGTTTTCAGCTATTGTTGATGATTAGTTGATGGTTATTATCTCATGTGTTTTATTATGGATACTTACCCCATACTTGCATGTGTATGGTGTGTGTGTTTTCTTATTGTATGATGTTTCTGATGTGGTTAAGGAAGGGATTCGTAGTCACCTGCTTAGTCGGGATCTACACGATGCACCACTTCTTTCCATTGTCTGTTTAGCTTAGCATTATATATATTGTATGTACATGCATGGTTTTTCTGCAGGTTGCAAGTACTGGTTATCGACTTCTCTGAATTGCCAGGATAAGCGTACCCTATTATACTATCTCAATGATAAGAGAAGGGAGATAAATTCTCAAGTCCAAATCCCAAACCTTTAAGCCAACTGTCCTAGTGAGGTAGGACAAGTATCTGGATATTTTACCCACCGAATGTGTCAGATGACATGATTCGTGATTTTTTAACCCTTTAGACTGATTTTGAGTGATTTGCTCTATGATGGGTTTTCATATTTTATTTTGGAGATCTATGGTGAATTTTCTATTAATTAAGTCTTAATAAATAGATTTAATTAATAAATTAATTATTTGAGAAAATTAATATAAAATATCATGTTATTTGATATTTTGATTATAATTAATTAAATAAGAATTAATTGAGGAAAATGAATTAAATAAAAGAAAATTAGAAAATTAAAATTAATAATAATAAAAGTAATAAATAATAAAAATAATAAAAATTTACAAAAATTAATATGAAAGTTATAAAGATTAAAATGAAAGTTATAAATATTTAAAAAGAAATTATATAAAAAGTAAATTGGAGTTATAAGCTTGCATGGGAATTAACGCACTTCTCTATTTCTCATGTGTCCACAACACGGGGGTTAGTGCATCAATTAAGCACATGGTGTCTACAACCCTATGGCTCATCAAAAAGGTTGGAAAAGACCCAAGCTTAGTTGGTGACACCTTCTAGCTATTTCTAGAAGCATTCTAGATGTTTCCTAAAAGCTCTTTATATTCAGGCATTCTTAGAAGCTTAGACATAGCGGTTGGAGTGCAAATTGGAGCATTGGAGGACTCGAGAACTCTGAAGAAGGGAGGAGCTTGCTCTGCGGGTTTCTGAGGAAGAGCGAATTAGCATCAGAATTCGGGTAGATTCTTGTGATTTTACTTATGCTATTTTTGCATCATGCATTCCCTATCTTCTTCATGTCTTCCATATGTCTTCTGAAGAATTTCATAATTTATTGTGCATATGGGTAGATTAACTTATTTGATAATTTTATATGCATGGATCTAAAAAGAACACGGGGCTAGGGTTGAGATTCTTAGTCAAACCCATTAGATTAATTATTGGAAAATTTGGAGATCAAAGGTTTATGGGGGAATTCTGAAAAATTGAAGTTGTATTGATATATTGTCAATTTGCTTATACTTATATGTGTGTGTGTGTGTGTGTCTCTGTGTGTGTGTGTGTGTGTGTGTGTGTGCTCATATATTGTGATATTATTAATTCTACATATATTTGTATAAATATACATACATATATATATATATATGCCTTTATATATATATATATATATATATACATATATATGTATATATAATATATATTAAAAATGGATAACATACCCGTGGGTGAAAATGTTTTAATAAACGTTTTAAGCCAATTGCAAATGGAAATCACGTTAGCGATTTTAAATATAAACATTTTATAAGCATTGAGTCGGGGGGGGGGGGGGGGGGGGGACAAGACCCGCACCCCCCCACTGCGGTCGCAGTGTACCTTGTTGCAAGTACTACGACGGCAGTGGTACGCAGTACTACGACGGCAGTGGTACGCAGTACTACGACAGCAGTGGTACACAGTAACACTGACGTCACAGGCCCTGCGACCGCAGGGTCCTGCATACTGGCAGTCATATCATATAATGTGTGTCATTTTAAAACATTTTCCATATTTGATTTTGGCATTAATCGAATTTGATTAATTCAATTTTGTTAAATGATAAAATAATTTATATACTCATATATGTATTTATATGTATATATTTTAATAAATATATGTATATAAGTATGTATATAATATGAAAATACAATTAAATGTTTTATAATTGTAAATTGATAATTGATTTATATCAAGGCTCATGAATAAAAATTAATTGTTCTATTAAGTATATTAAATATTGAATTGGTGGGGAACGTTTGGATTAAAATCATAATTAAAGAATGGATTTGTATTCATGTATAAATGTACTTTCAAATTCTTTTTCTAAACTTGGAAATGTAAACCGAGACTTTTGCATTTAAATTCAAATGGTAAATTTGACAAAACCAAAACATGTGTTTGCATTGTGTATTCTTTATGCTATTGTTTTGGGTTTTGGGTTGACTAGTGTTGACCAGTATAGGACGTCTACCAGAGGCTTGGGGGTTATTTGATTGTGATGTCATGATGATTTTTTAATCTCGATCTTTATAAACCCAACCATGGTTATGTGATGGAATGCTCTATGTATTGTTTGTAATTACTGATTGTTATAGTTGAGATTCTTATGTATGAGACACTTGACTTAACCCTTATTTTTGGTCATCGATTAGTTTACCTTGGTTATTTTCTAGTCGCCATGATGGGACTATGATGTGGATTTATTCTTGATGATGTCATGATGTGACATGTTTGACTCAACCATTTTTGGAGTCTTGGATCAGTTTGATTGAGATATATTTTGATTATTGAGAACCATTGGATACTTTGATTATCAGTGATACTTCAGTTGCCAATAGAGAGCTGTTGTGTTCATGATTTTCTATAGATGTTTTCTCATGGAGAATTGATGCTTTTATGCATATTTGATGATTTTATGGATTATCTTTTGTGATTTTGAGATTTATGAGTCCATGTGCATTAGGGTAGGATATATGCATGTAGTGATGGGAAGTGGCTTGCAATGGGGGTCGGGGCCCTAAGAGGCTGCCAGGGTAACTCATTGTAAGTTGGACTAATAAGTGATAACATTCACACCTAATACTAACTAAATGAACCTAAAAAGATAAGTGTTTTGTTCTCGCCCATGCCTTGAGTGCTTGTACAGGCTAGGATGGGAGTAGTGAGACGCATGGTTGCGACCTTGCATTCCATAGTATGCCTCGTCAGTATGAGAGGATACTAGTGGCCGCATGAAATTAGTATGGACCCGTGGAGTTTAGCTAACTGTCAGGTTAACTTGTACGTGATAATTGCGATGACACTTTCCCGCTTGCATAGTAGGTTCCTACATGTCATTGTGTGCCTCTAGGATTAGATGTCAGATTTTGTGTTTGGAACCTTTGAGTTAGTATACTTTTAGGATTCCTAGACTTATGGAGATTTTTGTATGTGTTATGGATAGCCTGTTAGGGACTTGAGATTATCTCCTCAGCACGGTGGGAGTGGACCACTTAGGTACCACGCGGTCAGGTGGTAGTGTATTTTCCACTCTTATCATTTTGAGATTCATTGAGACATCGTGGCTGATGCATCCTTTATGATGGTGGATATGTATCCTTTTTCATTGATGATTAGCATATGTTAGATGATGTTATCTTATGCTTTTATTTGCATGTTAGATTACTTTCTACATATGATGTTGTATATATTAGGAGTGACAGTCCTACTATGTAATACCGATGATCTCTTCAGTGATTTGGAATGTTACGCATGGAGGGATGGCTAGGATCTACGATGGTCTAATGATGCTATTAACGGTTGGGAGGAACCATGCACTTAGTTTATTATGTTTGATCTTTATGATGGATGTATATGATTTCTATGATGATGTAACATGTATATCATGTGTTTATCTCTACTTTGATGTATCATGGATTAGAATAGGATCATGTACCTTATTCTATGTATGTATATTCTTTTGAGCTTGTCATACCCTATGACATGTACAGTGGATGATTGAGCATTTTGAAATGCAATGTATAAACATTGGACTTGTCATTATTGTTTCATATGGATGTTGTACTAAATGGATTCATGTTTCTAGATGCAATTCAATGTTAAGGTATCCTTAAAGAATGTAATATGTTATGTATGTTATGTTTACTTTCAGATGGACATTGTTATTGCTTTCGTTATTGTGCATAAGTTATACGTGGTGTTTACTTTCATGGGAAAAAAAAATGCTACTAAACTTAGTGAAATTCTAGGTTAATTCTTTGAATCCCTTGGCCGGGCATTACATTATCTCCTAATAAAGATGGAATCTAGTTGAGTGATAAGAGACAGTGATTGAAGACATGTTGAATAAGATTTGGTTAATCACACATGATCGGATGTTCATCATACAGAAAGTTATGAGGATAGTGAGCCGATAAATTTCTTGTAATTGTGAAAATATGTAATATTGTAATGTAATTTGAAATTTAATACCTTAAGTTGGTTCTATATTATTTTTATAAACTAGGAAAGCCTCAAAGTTTACTCAATAATTTATTATAGGACTTGTTATAAAAGAAAGGTCATTTTCTTGTTGAATAAGTGTGTGATATGCAGTCATATCTATGTTTTGTATTGTGTGAGCTTGAATGTGAAGATCTTTCAGACCAGAGTAGAGATTGGTGCAATTAAGGCATGGTAAGCTTACAAGGATATTGGGAAATATAATATTGTTAGATAGATTTTTTGTACACTTATAATATTCAATGCAGATAGTACTATAAAAAATTGGATAGTCGGTCTATTTGTCTTCCTTTCAACTCCTAATAGGGTTGGAATCTCCTAATAGGGATTCAAAGTCTCCTAACATGGAATTATATGTATTGATTGTATTTCATTGACTCCTAATAGCATACATTCTTTCACAAGTAACATTTATGTTAGTGCATCATTTTTTGGGTACCATCCCCACCAGAGTTTTCCCTTTGATCAAGAGTTTCCCTAGTTAACAAATCTAGTGTTATTATGTATGATTATATTTCTATTATTATTCTATCTACTATTTTATGTTTTAGAATTAATAAAGGATATTGAGAGTTTTTTAATTGCATGATTGATTCATCCCCCCCCCCAGTTATCTTGGTGGACTTACTTTCTAATTGACTAGTAGTGACTCAAGGCAGGGAAGTGGAGAATCCAAGGGATGGAGAGGATCTAATAGAAGGAGGCATAAGTGGATGACTTGATAGAGGACCAAGAGTATTTATAGGGAGATACTAGTAAATGCAATCAAATAGTAAATACAAGGAGAAATTTTCTAGAGAGGGCTAGTTTTTCTCAAGGAGAAGACAGAAGGAACAACCTACTTCATGGTGATGATACTTACACCATCAACTCAGTAAGTAGAGCCACACATGATCTAGAGGTAAAGGATTTGATGGTCAGGAGAATATTTTTGAAGCCAAGGGCAAGAAAACCCCTCAAAGAATGACATTATTCAAAACCAAGGGAAATGCCTATGGTAAGTTGTGCAATGTAATAGTCAAATTTGGTTCCACTAAAAATATAGTTTCAATGAGATGGTAGAGAAGTTGAAAATCAAAAGGTTACCACATGTTAATCCCCACAAAGTCACTTAATTCTACAAGGTTAATAATTTATTGATAGAGGAACAAACCTGGGTATATTGGTAAGTATAATGATAGGGTATTATGTGAGATAATCCCTATGGATTCTTTCCATTTTTTTTACTTCTTTTTTCTTTTTCTTTTTTCTTTTTTTGTTGGTTTGGGGGTGTGTGGTTCCTTGGAAATATGATGTGTATACACAATGTGAGGGAAGAAAAATATATTATCACCACAAATGGTAAGAATTTTTAGTTAGACCCCTTACTCGAATAGGAGTTTGAGAAACCACCTAGGTCTAAGGTCATTTTGGTAGGAGCTAAGGAGGGGGAGTGGAGGTTATGTATATATTCAAGGTTCATTGATAAGATCATAATTAGGTATAGGTTTCCTATGCCTAGGATTGAAGACCGTTTGGACTATTTGGGGGTGCCTACTATTACTCCAAGATATATTTGAAATATAGTTACCATAAAATTAGAAAAGGTAAGGGGATGAATGGATAACTACTTGCAAGACCAATGAAGGACTCTATGAGTGTTGTGCTATGGCATTTTGGTTAAGTAATGCACCTATTTCCTTCATGGACCTCATGAATTAGGTATTGGTTGGATTTTTTGGTAATTTTGTTGTATTTTACCTTGATAAAATTTTGGTGTTTAGATAGAACTCAAAGGAGTATATAAAGTATTTGGACCTGGTATTGAAGATGCTTCATGAGGAAAATCCTATGATAAATGTTGAGAAGTTTGAATTCATGAAGGAGGAGTCTGTGTAATTTGGTTTTGGTATCTCTAAGTGAAGTCTCAAAATATATTCCTCTAAGATAGAAGCAATCATCAATTGGCCCCCTCCAAAGAATGTATGTAATGTAATCATCTTTAATAAGATAGCTACTTATTATGGGAAATTTGTGAATAATTTTAGTCAAATTTGTACCCCTACACACTATCAAAGGAAAGAATAAGGGCAAGCTTGTGTGCACTAATGAGTCAAATATGATTTTTGAATACTTGAAAGGAATGGTATCTCAATTTCCTATATTGGTTTTTCTTAATTTTAACAAACTTTTCAATGTGGTATGTGATGTCAGAAATGTTTCCTTTGGGGCAGTTTTGAGAAAAAGGAGGGGAAATTTCTTTCTTCACTAAAAGACACAATTATGTAAAGAAAAATTACTCTACATATGACTTGGAATTGTATACCATTATCCAACACTAAAGAAGTGAAGGCACTATTTTTTGCAAAGGGAGTTTATGGTCTTCAATGATAATCATGCCCTTAATATTCTTGATGGGAAGGAGAAAAAAATAGAAAACACATAAAGTGGGTAGAGTATTTACATGATTTCACATTTACTATCAAACACAACAAGGTAATGGAAAATAAAGTGATAGATGCCCTTAGAAAAAGGATACTAGCTATTCAAGTAGTTTAGTTGTAGAACATGGGAGTGGAATCTCTCAAGGAGTTATACAAAGATGATTCTGATCCCAATCAAATATATGAGGTATGTTCTAATCTCTCTGACCCTTGTCATGTGGATTAGTCTAAGTATTTGTTACAAAGTTCTTTTTTGTTCAAGGTAAGTCAATTATATGTGCCAAAGTTCTCCATGAGAGAGAACATTGTGAGGGGTTAATACAATGGGGGGTGACTAGGAGATCATTTTGGGTTAGATAGGACTTTAGAGAAGGTGAGAAGATTATACTTTTGGCCAAAGTTGCAAAGTGATGTGAGAAACTTTTTAGAGGAGTGTTGACTATGACAAAGGGAAAAAGGTACTTCTTCAAATACTAAATTATATCAACCACTTCCTATATGTAACGCCCCACCAAGGGATCCAAAATAATTAACCTAAAGTTTTTACTAATTTTGCCAAACATTTTAAAGGGAAAAAAAAAAAAAAAAAAATAACATACACATCAAACATACAATAGCAGAAGCAATAACATACAATCATCTGTAAGAATACATAACAAGTTACATTCCTTAAGGATCCCAAGACATTGAGTCACATTTAAATTTAACTAATACTAAGTCTAACAACTACCACATCCATCTAAAAGAATAATCAAAAGTCCAATATCCATTTAAATAATATACATTTGTTCTAAATGCCACTTGGTAATAAAATTCAAAATGCTCAATCATCCACTCTACATGTCACATGGTATGAAAGGCTAAAATAATATACATTTATACAAATAGAATTACATCATCGTCCTTAGATCCATGATACAAAATACAATATAATAAATGAAACCATCCATCATAAAAGATATAAACATCCATCATAAGATATAACCATCCATCATAATGATACAAATATAGAATGAAAGGAAATGCAAACAAGGAAACTCCAGCCACAGTATCAATGGATGGATCTAAATGGTAAGAGTAAAAAGCACTACCACCTGACCACATGGTAACCCAAAAAGACCCACTCCCACCGTGCTAAGGAGATAGTCTCAAGTCCCAAATAAGATACCAATACAAATATCAAAAGTACTCTCTAAGTCCAAGAAGTCCTAAAAGTAATCCAACTCAAAGGTTCCAAGATAAATCGACATCTAGACCCAGAGGCACATAAAGACATGTAGGAAACCTACTATGTAAGCGAGAAAGTGTCATCGCATGAATCATGCTAGAGTTATCCTAGCAGTTTCTCAGGACCCTGGCCCCCTAGTGATCCTTATGCAATAGTAGTATCTTCTCGTATTAACAAGGCATACTAACGATGCAAGTTTGCAACCAACCATTCTCTCTACTCCCATCCTATTCTATACTAGCACTCGAGGCATGGGCAAGAACATACAAAGAATCTTATTAGATTCATTGTATTCCCATTTAGTGTAGTATTTTCACTTATTAAACAACTTACAATGGGTTACCCTAGCAGCCACTTAGGGCCCTGGCCTCCATTGCAAGCCACTTCCCGACATTACATGTAGATAACCTACCCTAGCCTCATTAAATCACAAATCAAAGAATAAAATAAAATTCACCTTAGTCCTATACAAGTGATTGGAAAGCGTCAAAAGATAATTCACAATAACACATCAGTTCTCTACGAGCAACTGGGAAGCATCCCAAAAATTTTGATCGAAGACTTGAAATGGTTAAATCAAATATGTCATAACATGACATCACCAATAAAAAATTATACTAAATGCCTCAGTCCTATAAAAGCGACTAGAAAGCAATCCAAATATACTAAACGAAGACTCCAAAATAGTTAAGTTAGGTATGTCATACATTCACCTTAGTGTCACACAAGAACATTGGAAGGCAATAACAATCAATAGATCAATACACATCATAGAGCATACCAGACACATTACCATGGTTGGGTTTTAAGATTGAGGTCAAAACATCATCATGACATGACAAACATAGAACTCCCTAGCCTCTTGTAACATCCTAAGACTGGTCAAAGCTAGGTCAAACCTTGAAACCCCAAATCATAAGATACACCTCACATACAGAACATACAATGTAGCTTACTCAATACATTATGTTTTGAAGACACATGGGCATAATTTTTACTAAAGGTTTCAAGTTTACATTTTCATATAAATCCAACTGGGAAATGAAAATCTCAAGTTCACCCATTAGTCATTCATTACTTATAGTCCCAATTTATTTCAATAATGATTTAATTAATTACTCTAATTGAATATTATTAAATATTGATAACCAATTATTTTATCCCCCAAGAGTATTTTATAATAGATAATTAAAAACCTTTAATTAATTTATTATTAACTTCTTAAATAACTTATTTTTAAATTATAATAGAATAACCATTATTTTATTAATAATTTTATAAAAACATTAATTAACAATTTAATTTAATTAATTATATTAATTAATTAAATGTATTAACAATGAAGGTAATGTAATCTTTATTAAATTGATCAAAATTTAATAATTTTAAATACATATTAAATTACATATTTATATTAAAAAATTATCAAAAAGAAATCTAGTAACAAACAATTATATTTTATTATCTATTTTTAAAAAATTAAACAAAATATAGTCTGCGTTTAGAGCCTGCACGGCTTTTAAGGAAGGTTGTGCAGCCTCCTAGTGTTGCAGGGCCTACGACAACACTATTGTCACAGTACCTGCGGTAGTAGTTGGCTATGGATGCATTAATAGAGGGGGGTGTGGGCATGTCCCACCCTCCCCAATAAAAATTAAAGAATTACATTTTTTCCAATAAATTTTATTTTATAACAATTTTTAATATATAATTTTTTTAAGAAGATAATAGCCCCCTCCCTATTTTAAATTGTTTTTAAAAAAAATTATAAGAGATTCTAACAATACCCCAATAGAGAAATTACGGCAAACCCCTCAAATTTATATACCAAAATGTCAATTTCATTTCAAACCCTCCCTGATTAAAAATACTAAATTCTTTAATCTACAAAATGAGGCTTTTTTTATTACTTTTCTAATCTCCATGTATATAGAAGATATTGACATGCATTTGGTAATTTCAAATCAAAATATTCAAGAGTTCATCACAGAGAAATTTGGATTTACAATCCACAGTCATGAAGAAGACAAGAAGAGAAATAAAAGCGTAATAAATTATGTGAATAATCACAAGCATCTACTTGGACTTTTATGCTAGTTGCTATGCCCAAGAAGATTGTGAGAGAAATTTCTCCTCTCAAAACCTTCTCTCTTCTAAAATCCTCTTGCTCCTCCAAAATTCGTGGTCCTTCAAAAATGAACCATTATTGGTGATAAGGAGTTCTCTCCTAAAATCGGGGCACTAATTGTGCGTTCACCCGAGAGGACTTCTTGCTCACTAGACTTTAACTCTTATTATCTTTTCATTATCATTTCTTTATCTTTTCCATGCACATTTATTGGATTATAAAATAACTTTATTTAATTTTCACTTGACTTCTCTTTTCAATTAATTTATTAAATTTTAATCTCATGCAAGCATTATGCAATTTTGAAACTTTTAATAAATTAATATCTTTTTCACTTCTTAATTTATTTTCAAACGTTAAATGATAAAATATTTGTTAACTTTAAATAATAATAGTATTTAGCATTTATTTAGAAATGAACTCTAAATATATTATTATTAAATTAAATATTATCTTGTTCTAAAATTATTCGTATAACTTTTATCTTCAAATTTAATTCTTTTCATTTAATTAATCTCTCAATTAATTAAATACAATTAAATATAAAAAATACCATAATAATTTTCCATTAAATTAAATTATTGATTTAATAATTTAATTTGACTTAATTATTAGAAAAATCAACAAGGACTCGTAAAATAAAATATGAAAACCCATCATGGAAAAACACATACAAGATCAAACTAAAGGGTTATAATCATGAATTAATGTCATATGATGCATTTGAAAGGTAAACAACTCTTATACTTGTCCTGATTTTCTAGGACAAATGGCTTAAAGGTTTAGGATTTGGACTTAAGAATTTATCTCCCCTCTCTTACCATTGAGATAATGCAATAGGGTATGCTCATCCTGGCAATTTAGAGAAGTCAACGCCCGATAAATGTAATCTACATAAAATCCATGCATGTACAAACACAATATTCTAAGCTAAACATACAATGGCAGGAAGTGGTGCATCGTGTAGATTCTGACTAACAAGTGACTATGACTCCCTTCCTTAACCACATTAGCAAAACCATACATAAAGAAAACATGCGTGCACACCATACACATGCAGTATGGGGTAAGCATCCATAAGAAAACACATAATACTCCATCTAACTAATCATCATCAATTACTAAAATCATTGAATAATCATCATGCATACATGAAATATAGAGTACCAAGTAATCTCATCATATAATCAATTGAATGTAAAACAATATCTGATAATCTCAAAACAATACTATTAATAATCAAGCATAAAACTAGCCTAAAAGAGTTCGGCAATGATAACAGAAATGTAAACTTGGGGCATGCACCACACTATACCTAGTAGACCTTGGGATATCATAAGTATGGACTTTTTACTAAGCCTACCTAATACCCCAAAGTGACATGATAGAATTCTTGTAATTGTTTTTAGTTTAGTAAAATTGCTCACTTCATTCCATGCAAATCCACCCATGATGCTTCTCACATTAAATGACCTTTTTTCAAAGAATTTATTCTAATTCATGGTCTTCCAATGAACATTGCCATAAATAAGGACTCCAAGTTTCCAATAAACTTTTGGCAGAACTTGTAGAATAATTTGGGCACATAGTTGTCTCACACCTCAACCTATCATTCCCAAATAGATGTACAAATAGATGTGGTTAGCAAATCATTAGAAAACATGTTGTCTAATAAGATAAGATGGATAGAGTTGGGATGTGGTGATTAGTCAAGTAGAATTTTCATATAACTTCTCCATGAATAGGAGTACATGGAAGAGTCCTTTTCATATTGTATATGGTCTAAAAACTTGAGGAGTTGTAGAGTTGAGGAAATTGCATTAGGAAAATAGGAGTGTACTAGGGGGAGACTTTACAACAACCATTAAAGACATACATGGCCAAGTCATGCATGTTCAGTTCCAAGTGAGAGACTTGGTGATGGCATACTTGAAAAAGGAAAAACTTCCTAAGAAGCAGAACTCTTAACGAAGAAGATTATTCCTTGCAAGATCATTCATAAGTTTGGATATAATTCTTATGAGATTTAAATATCACCCATTTTTAATGTGTGCCACTTGTTTCTTTTTAAAGGTATTTTGGATGTAGGTGTAGTAGATGTTGAAGATGGGGAGTCAATAAGGCTCCTCTAAAGTCAAAAAAGTATATTTTGTCCATTTCACAATTGGGAGTATAGGCTACTTGTGAAATATATATTTTTTTATATTTCAAAGTTTTTTAGTTTGAACCTTGCAAAACTACAAACTTTGATTCCACAATGGTCGTTAGATTCAATCTTTTGTTGTCTTGGTTGGAGTTGGGTGGGAACTGATATCCCCACCTATATAGACATACATATGTAGTTTCCAATGGATAATAAAAAATTTAAAGGGATTTATGTGTGCAAAGAGTAGACACGGAAGGTCGAGGGGCCGAAGGAGATGCCCAAGTGAAGTGGTGGACTACATAGATTCAACTCCACCCCTAGTTATATAGGTGATTTTTCCAATGTAAGCTCACCATTGCAAATATATACACAAACTTATATTGATTGAGTAAGTATGAAAATTCATTATAAAGTGTAAATCATAGAAATATCCTTCTTATGGTCTTGGTTTGAAGTCTTGATTTATTATATAGAGGAAGATCCATGCATTTTTGTAATTGTAGGTCCTAAAAATGTCAAACCTAGGATTTCTATGATAAATGGGAAATTCCTCTTAATTCCACCATGGGAAAAACCTTATTCTCAGTTAAATCAATGGTTTCCTTATGAATTTTATATTTTTGTTGATTTCTAGAATAAGACACAAAGATTCCATGGTGTTTAGAAGGAATTGATGGCTAGGCATCCCTACATGACTAGCCACTATGAGAATAATTAGTTCAAATTATAAAGTTAAATGAATGCTAGTGTCCAACCTATTAGGGATTTGATTATTTGGATTCATAATATATCTTTTGGGTGGAAAATTTGGATTGATAATTTTTCATACTAATCCTTGATAAGAACATGTAATTATGCCTAGAACCCCTACAAACAAGGGTTTGGATGAAATAAGGTTTCTTGGTGGACTCAATAGATAGGAGTTAGTAATACTATAGTACTTTGCAAAGGGTATCTAAGTATGTGGTTTGTTTTGGAGGTTGTTTGGAACAATTTTAAATTAAGTCTAAAGTACCCAATTCGGAGGGCTAGTTGTTTTAGGTCTCTATTAGGCCTAGTTGGAGGAATTACTACTTAGGACTACAAGTGTTATCCAAAGGGTCAAGTTGGTGTTGTTGGAATACTAGAATGGTTTTGAATATGTCTTTTTGTTATGGTGATCTTGGAGAGGTGAACATCTTTAAATGTTAAGGGAAGGGGTGTTTGTTTGTGTTACCAATTTAGCCTACACCGAAATTACTAAGTTGTGAGTTTTCCTATCGATTGAACTATTTGTTATGAGTTATTATTCATACATATTTTAGGATGATTTGAATGTAAGAAATAAACTAAAAAAATTTTAAAAATAAGATAAATTTGATCAATTTTATTCAAATATATATACAAGTATGAAAATACTATACTTTATCAAACCATGTTTCAAGACTATTTTACAAGGTTCCAAATGTTCAAATTTTAACGATACTTGATATAATGCATTTAGACACCACACAAGATGTGGAAGCTCCTAATACACTATCTAAATAAACACATTGCATAAACGTAATAGTACTAAATAGATAAGGGAAAGAGACTCCATTACTTGAATGGGAGGTCATTGACTTGAATTTTGAAGAAATATTTGGGTATGGATTTGAGTAGATCTGCAAAATTTAAAGAGGGAGTTTAGTTCATATGAAATAAGAAATGGAAAGAATTCCAAACAAGCTCTACAATACTAAGTGTTCCTACAATATGCTCATTTAGATACATGTATTAAAAGGTTCAAAGGAAAGAGAAATAATTGAAAACAAAATAGGTTGTATGTTAATATATTTATTTCATGTGCAAATACAAGTATGAAGATAAAATAGGTTGTTGAAGGGACATACATTCATTAAATGTGTGAAACCTTCAAATTGAAGTTATGTAGAGGCCAAGATTAAAGAAATGAGGAGATCGTGGAAGAGACAAGCATAAATTACAAGCATGGAATATTTTGGTCAAATCATGTTGATGTTGAAGACTCATTAGACATAGGGCTATTGAAGGGACACAATTTATGTTGTGAAATATTTTAACCAAAAAGTAGATCAAATTCTAGACAATACATAAGGATTGTCATGTATAAAATTGTATAAGTGCATATAAGGTTCCTATATTAGATAATCATACCGAGGTTATCAAATTTCTAGCTTGGCTTCATAAGGTATTCCTTTCAATACTTTATTTTGTTTTGAAATATTTTAGCAAGATCAATGGTTTTATCATATTGTCTTTCAAAGTGAATGGACATGTGTGTTATAGTCAATAAAAGAGTATGAAAAGAAGTGGAACTTACATGGATTCATGGTCAAGAAATAGTTAAAATGTCCATTACATAAGAAAATGTTAAGCAAGAACGAAAGATTCAATATTCACGATAAGCAATAATACCATTTAAAGCTCTTAAGGCATGTCTACATTAAGGCAATCATATTAATAATAAACATTGGTTTGTAAGGAACATGCTAAAATTAAAATGATGGCTATAGGAATTTTATGGGTATTTAGATACAAATAAAATGTAGACATCATCTACTAAAGTCATGTTTTGATATATTGTATAAATCTTTGCATATTGTGGCAAAAGGAAAGCTTAAGAAGCTATAAGAAAAGTAGAATATCTACCTAGCTTTATAATATACATCATCACATAAACGAATAGCTACATAAACTACATATATGCTACACTAAATAAAGAATGCAACTAAAGATATTATAGAATCTTGATAAATGCATTGTTGATAAAAGGACATAGAAGATGGAGTAGAGTGAAACTTCAACTAACTATAGAAGGTTTACATTCAAAAACTTGATATAATAGCTAAAGGTACAAAAAGGTGCCCTCTTATTTACAAAAAAAGGACCATTTTTTAATGAAAAATGATTCAACATATTATAAACAACAGAGATATCAAGGATGTAGACATGGTTTCGGCATAAATTAATCAAGAGCACTTAAAGAAAATCCATAATAGAATCAAGATATGTCTTTGTTGTAACATGAAAAATAATCACATGATTTGTCTTTTTTGTAAGATGAATTGTATTCATTAGAAAAATATAATACATAATGAAAAATATTTATAGACTCCAACATTAGAACTTTGATGGAGTATTGAAAGAAAAAATGTTAATTATAATGATTCATGACTAGCTCAGGCCATGCAAAGAACAGTCAAACTACAACTATAGGAATCACATAAAGGATAATCTATGAGATTAAAGAAAATACGAAGAAAGTAGAAATGAGATTAAGGGAGCTTACTTGAAACAATAGAATATAGAAATAAGATATTAAACAAAGGGAATGTATATAAATTTGATTAATTAATCCACAACTTTTGTAAAGTAAATGTGATAGAATGGGGTATATCATTTACATGGCTATTATAAAGGATGCAAATTAACTAGAGCAGTGATATTAAAATAGAGAGGTAAATATGAAAGATAATATTTCATGACGTATTCAAACAAAGATTTTAGCAACTTGAATTCAGAATTCATGTTATGGGGAAGACCTTCATACTAAGTATTTAACTTTATGCTAATGTGAGCTTGAGAATAGGAATCAAATTTACATGTTCTAATGAGGACACCAATGTGGATGTATGGTTTATCACAAAAAATAAAATAAAAATCAGTCCTTTTTAATTGCATTTTCTAGGTGAACTTTGATGAATTTCAAAAAAACACATTGTGGGTTTTTTCCAAAGCAGGGTGATTTAGGATCCTACACAAGCATAATGCACGTAGAAGGAAGAAAAAACAAGATAATAATTATTTTCTAAAATCATTTTTTTCTAATTTTTCATTACAATTGGTTAAATATATTTATCACCAAAAGCTACATTAGCATGAATGTAATCAATGTCAACAATATCAGGAAATGAGATATGGTGCACAATATGTTCAATAAGGAATTGATGTTTCTCAACTATCAACTTCATGTAAGTGTAAAGGAAACAACTAGCAGCAGTATTAATGGTAAGTTGTAGCCAAATGAAAACCATTACATTTAACAAAGTGTTTGTGCATAAAACCAGTTGGTGAGCCAATTCTAGTTAAAAGTAGGATCTCACAAGATGTGAAGATTATTCGAACTTGGATAAGAGAAATTTTTGCAAAGGAAAGGATTATGCCTCATAGAAGCTATAGTTTATAAGAGGGAGTGAAACAAATAGAAAAAAAGAGTCTTATAAAACATTATTTGAACAAAAAAAGAAAAAAAGAAAAAAAGATGGAGCCTAACTTTCAATAAAGTATAGGTCTACATATTATGCTCTAATTGAACTGGAGGAAAAGATAAAAGGCATGAAGTGAAATGGAAAAGGTAAAAGGCATGAAGAGAAATTCAACAACTTTTTGAGAAGACTCTATAGTTACATTAGATGATCGGTTTGAGATATCATGGCAAGCTCTCAACAAAGAAAAAAAAATGATATGTAAAAGTTAATATTTAATCGAGTCAACCAAATTTTTGGTGAGTTTGATTTTTCTTATTGGTGAGTATAAAATATTACAAATTTGCAAAGAATATCATAGCAATGGTTTTCCATCATAACATCATGTTTATTATTGATAAAGAGAATAAAGAGAATTTACCAAAAAGAACCTACAGGAAAGATTTAATTGGTAGATGTGTTGGAGATAAGTCATATACTGCAATAATTAATTCAAAGGTAGTTTCAAAAAAAATACGTACAATATTGAAACAGTAAGAGTCAACAAGACAGATTTCAATTGATATGGAGTATCTATAGCGACATGGAGTTACAGCAAGCAAACAATTTATAATAAACATAATGGTTTCATGATGGTACATGAATATGTACGCTATAGCAGTTTTTGAAGTGGTCATGTCCAAGAATCAAATTTAACGCTATGTCATGAAGAAGAGTTTTATTATGGAAAGTATTGCGTGTATTTCTTAATCTTGAAACTCATAGCATTCAAAACATTTTTCTACCTACAGAGACATAGAGTATCATAATGATAAAAGAACAAGAGTTTTATTTCAAATAGCTCCAAACAATGATATACATGTGTAAAAGAGACTCATATTCATGATGAATCTGCAAGGTTTGTGAATATACTGAATTCAAAATAAGTCTCTAAAATTCTTAAGGAAACTTTTTGAATAAATACAAAGAATTAACCCTTATACAGAAGGTTAAATAGATTACCAAAGGAATGAAATGGATACATTCAAAGAACATAAGATAGTCACAACATCTACAGGCTATAGTTGAAATTCACAAAGGGAAGCATAACTATACTCTCAAAGAGAGATTCTCAAAACTATAAAGGCATTTATCAAAGAAACCCAACATGTTCAATACCCAGAACCATTGTAAAAGAACAAGTTGATAGTAAAACACTCACAAGTGTCTGGCAAAGTGAAGACATGGAGAGACTAGTCATATGGTATTTATTTGAAACAAAATCATTACAGGTAGTGTAAGTTTTTTTTAGAAAAGGTGACTATTTTAACCTAAAATCGCAACACAAAATAAGAGTAAAATTTCTAAAGCAGAAACATCATAAACAGAAGTGAAGCTCATCTTTAAAATGTACAAAAAAAAAAAAGTAGTTTTAATACGTCAAGATTACCTCTGCTCCAGTAGCCCAATATATTTCTAAATAACTATAAAACATCATAGAGGTTGCTAATGTTACATAGAAATAAAAGAAAAACCCTTTGGAAAGATACTAACATAGTGATGGGGAAGCAACATAACACTTACACGAGCTCGTAAGCTACAAATTGCTATTTTTTATTAGTATCTCCTCATTTTCTTGAAAGGAATTCAAACCCTAGGTGGTCAAAGCTCAAGAAAGTTTGAAAGAGATGCCAAAAATAAAAATAAAATGGGATTAGATTTTTTCCTCTCATTTTCAACATCGAGCCCTATAAAGTTATCCACTTCACTCTATAAAAGCAATCAGGTCTGATCATAGGGCATATGTTTTCTTGCATATCTTGGTTGTTGTTATATCTTAATTTTAACTTGAATAATTTAAATTATTTTCCTTCAAAATAAAAATTGTATGTCACTTAATATAGAGAAGTTAAAATTGAAAGATAGAATTTTATTTTTTTATTAATTTCTATGTATTTGATGTTCTTGTAATTTATTGTGAAAGCACAAACTTGTGTCACCCTTTTACAAAGGAAAAGGCTAACAAAAGTGTAGTTGTTCACATTCAATGACATAAAACTAGTATTATTATTTAGAATTTTAAAGTGAAGTAAACTAATAAAATGTGTAAAAATGGATGAATTTTAGGATTATAATTTTTAATAATTATTTGGAATAAGAAATAATATATTTTCCTATTTTTAAAGATAAGTTTTAGTTGCTGCAAAATGCTAGAAATTAGGGGTCTAGTTCCCACCACAAAACTATGTAAATAAACTTCTTTCCCTTTGATCTTAGATTAAGTTATTGATAATATATGTAGCTAGAAAAATCAAAAATAAAAATGGGCTTTAGACCTATATTTTCTCTTTTATAACGATTCAAATTTCAACTTATTCAAATCAATAGTTTTTATCTCCAACTACATTTTTCGAAATAAATCAATTCCAACCAAAAGAAAAAATATGTATTCTAGAAGAGGACTCTCTCCTCTAGAACGTCATATAATTTTTCTTTTTTCTTTTTTCTTTTTTCTTTTTTCTTTTTTCTTTTTTCTTTTTCTTTCTCAAAATTGACATCTTCTCAAGTGTTAAAATGCATACTTGTAAAAAAATTTATTTACAATATAATATATCTAATTAAAACACTATGAACTCTATATGAGAATATTCTTGACTTTGATCTCTATAAAATGGTGTTCATATGTTATTAAAAATATATCATAATAAATAGTAAGAGTTATTGAAACATTAGGTTTTTGAAAATAATTATATATTTTTAGTAATTGGATACTAACTAGTATAAAACATGCATTTAATAAACATTTCCAACTGGAAAAGTGTGAAACCGTATATAACTTAGCCAAAATAATTTTATCAAGATCATATGTTTGAAAAAAAATGTTTTTTAGATAGAAATACTCAAATTTAGTTATTCTGATAAGTCAACCTAAAAGGTGACACAGCTTTGTACTTTTACCAACCTCATTTTCTTGAAAGGAATTCAAACCCTAGGTGGTCAAAGCTCAAGAAAGTTTGAAAGAGGTGCCAAAAATAAAAATAATATGGGATTAGGTTTTTTCCTCTCATTTTCAAGATCGAGCCTTACATAGTTATCCAATTCACTCTATGAAGGCAATCAGGTCTAGTCATAGGGTATATGTTTTCTTGGATATCTTGGTTGTTGTTATATCTTAATTTTAACTTAAATGAATTAAATGATTTTCCTTCAAAATAAAAATTATATGCCACTTAATATATAGAAGTTAAAATTGAAAGAGAGAATTTTATTTGTTTATTAATTTCTATGTATTTGATGTTTATTAGATTATTCTTTTAATTATTTAATATATATGAAATAATTTTTTTAATAAAATGGTTGATATAATGTAGAATCATTGGACCCTTGCATGTTTCTTATTATTATAAAATTAATAAATCAAATGGACTAAAAAAAGAAAAAGAAATCATAAATCCCCTTTGATTTTATCAATTATTTTAAATGCAGGTGGTGAGATAACTAAGTTCAACTAGCAGTCCTATTTTTTGGAGACTTGAGGTGACTTTCGTCAAAACACATAGTCCTATTTTCAGTTATAGAAAATTACTCATTGCAAGGAGTTGATTTTCACTCTAAGGGGAGTTTTTTTTTCCATATAGTTAGTGGACAATTAAGTGATATGTTTGGCATGTTATGGTGCAGTTAAGGGAGTTTGTGTTTTAAGATCACTTAAGCACCCTTTTTTAGTAGATTGGCTCATATTTCAGTTAGCTATTAGTTGAACATAGGCTTAAGGATTTTTTTGATAAGTTTCTTCACACTTTGGAGGAGTTTTGAGACTTGACTTTTATGCATAATTCATATTCGAATTAGGGTTTTGATCCCCTATTTATGGTATATTCACCTCATTTTGAGGACTCTTCTTTTTTTCTCATATTTCTTGCATATTGCAAATTTGAGCTTGATTGTGGGGCACTTTGTAGCAAATATTTCTTCAACAGTAGTTATACAAATACAACAGTTTCTTCTCATTGATTCTTGTTTGCAATATTGTGGATTCCTTTCTTTTGCATTGTGTTTTCCTACACTTTATCTTTGTTCATTATTACATATTCAAATCTAGATACTTGTGGTTATAAGTGCATGCTTGTGTTCTTATTCCTTTTTGCAAAAAATTGGTAAAACCTAGTTTTCCTTTCAAAAAAAAAGATACAAGATCCTTGCAATAGAAACACTTTTTTTTATTGCATGCTTTGTTTAGGTATTCTGACTCAATGGTATTATAGGTAATTTGTGTTGATTTATTGAAATTGCATACAAATCATTAGTGTATGACCTCATTTAGACTTTAGTATTCATTTACATCATTCACTTCTCATCCCTTTTCCCACATACAGATTTAGTTTAGGTGATACCAAAAAGAAATTGACCTTTCAATCTCACAGATTCATTCTCTTTACGGGATTACCTATAGCCTACGAGTGTTTCCATGTTTTGACAAGAAACCTAGATTTTGCATCTTGCTACAAGCACAATCCTAATTGACAACAATTTTTGGCATGCCCAATGAGACACAAACTTATTCTCAGATCATTAGAGTTTTAATATTTTACTATTTTTTGGTGTGAAGATCAATATATAGCCTTTGGAGGTAGAATTCACACACACTTGGTGACTTAGCTAGATTCTTATGGTCAAGCGGTGTACCCATCTCCATATTATGACAAAAATATATTTCAAGATCTCTAGCGATCATATATACACAGTCAACATGCTAATTTTACTCCTACAATAGAAATTTATTAGAATACTCAAGGTTGTTGTTAGCCTCAAGATTCTAAGATTCAATGTGAAATCCAAGAGTTTAAAGAAACTAGAAAACAACATGAAAAATTAAAAGATATGTTTTAGGATTTCACCAATTCGATAGATGAGCTTAATAGGCAACAAGACTTTCAAGCATGGTTGGATGAATGTTCTTATCAAGCTTATCATAATGAGCGGGATGAGTTGACTTGTCAAGCCCATGTCCATGAGCAGGAAATGAAAGAAACTTGTGATAAAATTATTGATATTTTTTTAAGTCATTTGGTTGAAGAAAGAAAACAATTTGAAGAGATTCTTGCTAGAAAAGATCAGCAATATGAGGTACAAAGGAAGAAGTATGAGAAAGGTTTTCGAAGGAAGTTGAGATCACGTGAGGAATTTCATGACAAGGAGCTACAAGATCAAAAAAAATGATAATCCAAAGGTTAGTTGCCTCATATAAAAATTAAAAGAAGCTCAAGAAGATAGTGGTATTCCAAATCAGCATAAGGAAGAAAAGCACATCATAGCTACAAATGAGTAGCCAATCCAAGAGATTACATATACTCAAGATGAGGTTCAACTACCTTTAATGCCAACCCAAGTTTCGGATCAGCAATATGAAGTACAAAAGATAGATTTTGAAAAGAGTCTTGATCATTAGATTGTAGCACATGAGGTAGAAATGAAGATAAAACTTGTTGAACAATAGTCTTCCATGACTAAAATTCCAAGTTTCATGCAAGATCCCTTAAATCAAGAAACTCAGACTCAAGTTTAAAATTACTCATGCTTCATCAAGCCTTATTGGGAAGAACTTGTACTTCAGCAAATACTACCATATGGAAAACTCATTCCAAAATGTCAATCAACTCTTGATGTTCCAATGAAGCATGTGAAAGAGGTTAGTAATTTTGATTTTCCAAGTTTCAATGATTTCCTTCCTAAACAATAGGTTGAAGTTGAAAGATCTGATCCTCCACAAGAAGTCTCTCATATAGAGAAAGTTGACCATTTTTAAACTTTGTTTGAATTGTTTGATGAGATTCCTAGTTTTGTGAGTAAGGAAAAAGATGAGGTTCATGCTAAAGAAGAGGAAAATTAGAATTTACTAATGTTGACTTTAGGGCAACAAGAAGAGGATGATTATTTAAATTGTTTGGTCATAAGGTATGTATGTTGGAAATATTCAGGATATGACAGGTTACTGAGAGGGGAGGGATGAAGTCAGTAACCTTAAAACTTTTTAATAATTTACCATACATCCATCTATGCTACTGCATGCATTAGTTCTAAAACATAAAACAATCATTACACAAGAGAACACAATATTTTGGTGACCTATAAACCTTCCAAATAGAAAGTAAAACTGGGGTGGGGATGATACCCACAAAACTTCAATACGGCAGTATAAAGTTGGCCTGGTAAGGCTTACATTGACCACTTATGGTGATTTTCCCTGTTAGGAGCACAAAGGACTACTAGGTCCACCTTGTTAGAGGATTTGCAAACATACAATGAAGTATACACTCTGTTAGGAGATTTGTATAAAGACTGTTAAGTCTACCTTGTTAGAGGATTTAGAAAAATTGATTCACCTATTAGGATGAAGCAGTGGATCTGCTTGCAACTGATTGCTAATAAGATCCTTTATGCATTGATCACCTCATGTGATGGATATAATTTTTCAGTCTCTGAATTGACCTTGCTTTGTTCCTTGAACTGTTGCTACTGATAATCTTTCGCATATACTTCTCATTACTTTGCTATATCCCTTCTCATTTCATCATTGCATGATTGATATCTTACAATACATCTTACATATATACCTTTCAAACTTACAAAATTACAAGGTCAGCCAAAATACAAGTAAAAAAATACATTACAGAGTCGGCCCAATAGTAAATAACTCGGGTTCACTGAACTGATTCAGTGACCTTCTGATACACGGCATCCACTGCATTACTCGGCATTGTCATGCACTTGGTAGAAGTGAAGGCTCGGTCCATACTAATCACTCGATGCAGTTCTGAACTCAGTAACCACTGGTGACTTGGTAGATGTAGTGTCACTCAGTAGATACTATACACTGAGTTTACCTTGCTTCACTCAGTAAACACTAAATCTTTCAATTGCTTGGTTTGCACTGAATCTTCATGACACAAACTATTTGCTCGATAGACACTGTGAAGGACAGTAGATACTGAGAAGCTCGGCAGATACTAAGAAGCTCGGTAGACACTGTTGGACTTCACATTGTCTGTATTTGCTCGGTAGCCATTGTCTACTCAGTGTAAACTGCTAAACTACTAAGCTTACAAGGTAACCACTTGGATGCTCGGTAAGCATACAGAATTGAGTAAGTGTTGTCACTAATGACAAAAATAATCATAATGCCAACAATGTAATAGTCTTATTTCTGCCAAGGTTGAAAATGGTGATGAGGAGGATTCTTTTTGGGATGATCTGAAAATATTTATTATAGAATCACTCATTCCTCATATATTGGAAAAATAGATAAATCAAATGCAGGAAGGTTTTGTTGAGAAAATTGTTATGGACACTCATTTTTAAGAATATCTAATGTATGGAAAATGTGTTATTGGTAATAATGGAAGTATAATAGACCAACATATTTTTCAAGCTCTAATCAACAAGAACATAGAGAAGAAGATGAATTACTACTAGTTCAAAAGCAAAAACATGATGAAATCATTGAAAAGAGATGTGAAGAATTAGAAATAAACATGATTTTAGTGTATGAGGAACAAGACAATCAACAATTGTTAATGGCAAATTTTTTTATCAAAAAAATCATGTACATGAAATGATTCTCTTACCTCTTGATTCACTTAAATTTAAATATTTTGAATCAATTCAATTTTATGGTTGAAAAGATAGTTGATAAAGTTCAAATTGGAAGAAAGAAGGCAAGATATATCATTACAAAGGGTTGCCCTATCACACATTTTGTTAGGATGGACCTTAAGGAGGAAGTGTAAAAAATTAATGAACAGAACCTACCTATTTATGTGCCTTAGAAATGTATTGATTTTGAGAAAATTCCAGTAGGTGAATTGGCCTATTATTTTCAGAATATGCTTTAATTGCAATTGATTGTTTCAGTCATATGGTATATCATTTCAGTTGCATTGATGTATCATGAAATCTACCCTTTGTTGGTCAAAAAAGGAAGTTGTTTTAATGAGTTAGTCAATGGATGCATTTGAGGATCTTGATGATTAATTAGCTTAGGGTAGGTTAGGGGTGTGAATTAGTTTTGGATTTCAATAAGTGCAAACTTGCACATACAATTTCAGATTTCAATCTGTTGGTATTAGTTTGCTAAAATTTACAGTTAGTCAACAGATGCATTTGAGGATCTTGATGATTAATTAGCTTAGGGTAGGTTAGGGGTGTGAATTAGTTTTGGATTTCAATAAATGCAGACTTGCACATTCAATTTATGATTTCAGTGTGTGAGTATTAGTTTGCTAAAATTTACAATATATTATGAAATCAAAAAAATCATGCACAATAAAAAGCATGGAACTTTCTAATACTTTGAATAATAGAGAATATATAATTTCACAATAACTCAACAACGAGACATTGTAAGTTTTAGTTTTCAATTGTCAGAATCTAGATTTTTTAGTTTAGTATTGTTGATACAAAAGACTGATTAGAATAAGTTAATTAATATAAAGCATGGAATCCTTTCTATTTCCACACATCAATAAATGATTCTAATCAAGCAAGTACAAACATCATAACAACAAGGTTGATTCAAGTTTTTGTTCAAAGCAATTGTTTCCTTTAATTTTCAATAAGAGTTCTACACATATTCCAAGAAGCTATGATAGAAATCAATAGCTACCTCTTGCCACCACCATCATACAGGTGTGTACCTCAAATACTATAAAATGAAATATACAAAAGAGGTAATATCCACTCCATAAAATAGGGTATGACACCTATATAATGATGATATAGACAGATAGATGTAGACTTGTACCACAAATTGTCGAGATCAATTTTAGTTTTTTTAGTTTTTTGGGTAAATTTTAGTTTTCTATATGCTTTCATAAACACAAATTTGCAAGCAATGGAAAAAATTAACACCTACCAATCATCGGCACCATGACATAGATGATGCATTCCATAAGATAAGAAAAAACAAAGGAGGCAATAGTCTTAATTGCAACACCTACATCATGCCAATAATGACAAACATATATGGGTTTCTACCATTATTTGCAGATTTGACAATTAGTCTCAGATTTCAGGTTGAGGATTCAAGTTTTCAGTTCATTGGTGTGGTGTGTTTATACTTAGCAAGAGTGTTACAAATTTCTAATTTTGTTAGTTTTCTAAAGTTTTAAGAAGGTTCATTTTTTCTAAGTTTTAGAGGACCCTATGCCCAATGGATACAATAAACAGTTGGTCATTTTGTGTTTAGCAGGAAAACACCCCTAAGAGATTGTCAAAAAATGTTATCAATTTATCCTACACCTAAATTGCTAAGTTCTAAACTTGTCTATTGATTAAACTATGTGTTCTAAGTTATTGTTCATACATATTGCTGAATGATTTGAATGCAAGAAATAAAGTACATAATGCAGAAAAGCAAGAGAAATTTGATCATTTTTAGTCAAAGTTATATACAAGTATGAAAATAGTATACTTTTATTAAAATATGTTCAAAGTGTTCAAATGTATACTATTTTACAAGGTTCAAAGTGTTCAAATTTTAAATAGTAATTATTAAACATTGCATTCAAATACCACACAAGTTGTGGCGGCTCCTAATACACCATCTAAATAAACACATTGCGTAAACAGAAAAGTTTTAGAGGGATAATAGAAAGAGTCTCCATTGCCTAAATGGAAGGTTATTGACTTGAATTTTAAGCTATATCTGGGCCTGCATCTCCATCTTTGAGTAGACCTACAAAATGTAAAGAGGGGGGTTAGTTCATACAAAGTGAGCAATGGAAACCATTCCAAAAAATATCTATAATACTAGGTGTTCCTACAGTATGCTTATTCATATAAATGCATTAAAAGATACAAAGGAAAGCAAAATATTTGAAAACAAAACAAGTTTTATGCTAATATGTTTGTTTCATGTGCAAATGCAGGTATGAAGATAAAGTGGGTTGTTGAAGAGACACACATTCGTTAAATCTATGAAACCTTCTAACTAAAGTTATATAGATGCTAAGATGAAATGAGCAAATCACAGAAGAGACATGCATAAATTACAAGCATGGGATATTCTTGTCAAATCATGTAGATGTTGAAAAGATAGATGGGATGTAAGGTTGTTGAACACAAATTCTATTGTGAAACCTTTCAGCAAAAAAGAAGATCAAGCCATGAAAAAGTAAAATGTGTAGACCAAACCTCAGTAAGGAGGAATAAAAGAAAGGGGAAAGAGGCACACAACGAGGTGGAGAAAGGAAAAAAAAATATAAAGGGAGATAAAAATAAGAAAAGTCAACTAACCCCAAAAAATATAAATATAAGAGAATCAATAAGAGACTAGAAAATCTCATAAGACCAGAAAAAGTATATAAATCACAAAACTTAGTTATGTAAGTTAATAATATATATACATCTTATAACTTATATCTAGGTTATTAATATGTCTACATATAGAGAGGTTATTAATGTTTGTGTGTGTGTGTGTGTGAGAGAGAGAGAGAGAGAGAGTTTTGTTAATAGATATGAGATATATATATATATATATATATATATATATATATATATATATATATATATATATATATATGTATGTATGTATGTATGTATGTATGTATGTATGTATGTATGTATGTATGTATGTATGTATGTATGTATGTATGTATGTATGTATGTATGTATGTATGTATGTATGTATGTATGTATGTATGTATGTATGTATGTATAAAATAATTAAAAAATCTTTAAAAGGCACACGAGATGAAAAGTGGGACACAACATTCAAAAAATAGAAAACACAAATAAAAGGGGGGCCTAAATGCAACCTAAGAGGGGGCCAAACCTATAAAAACCAAAAAATCATAACAAAAAATGAGAAAGTGTAAAATCATTAAAAACGAAAGAAACCATTAAAAAAAAAATAGCACTAAGATGCAACTCAAAAAGCAAGAGACAAAATAAATTAACCAAAAGGAGATTATATAGAGAGAGAGGTTATTTTAGTTTTTGCGTAATGTAAATTTTGTTTCTAGTTTTGATTGTGTATGTTTTTTAGCATCAACCTTTCAGATCACATTCTGTGATCCATCATCAAGATGAGAGAATGAAAGAATGAAAAAGTAAAATGTGCAGACCAAGCCTCGGTAAGGAGGAATAAAAGAAAGGGGAAAGAGGCACGCACAATGAAATGGAGAAGGAAAAAATATAAATATAAATCAAGGGAGACAAAAGAAAGAAAATTCAACTAACCCCAAAAAAATATAAATATAAGTGAATCAATAAGAGACTAGAAAATCCCACGAAACAAAAAAAAATGGTATATAAATCACAAAATGAAAGCCATTACATTCAGCAAAGTGTTTATGCATAAAACTAATTGGTGAGCCAATTCCCATTAAAATAAGATCTCACGAGGTGTGAAGATTCTTCAAACTCAAATAAGAGCAATTATTGTAAAGGAAAGGATTATGCCTTATAGAAGCCACAATTTGTAAGAGGAAGTGAAACAAATTGAAACTAAGTCTTAATGAAATATTGTTTGAATGACAAAAGGGATGGAGCCTAACTTTCAGTAAAGTAGGCATGCATATTACGCTCTAATTAATCTGGAGGAAAACATAAAAGGCATGAAGTAAAATGAAAGTCATTACATTCAACAAAGTATTTGTGTATAAAACTAATTGGTGAGCTAATTCCCATCAAAGTAAGATCTCACAAGGTGTGAAGATTCTTCAAACTCAAATAAGAGCAATGGTTGTAAAGGAAAGGATAATGCCTTATACCCACAATTTATAAGAGCGAGCGAAAAAAATTGAAACTGGGTAGATTTTGAAATATTGTTTGAGTGACAAAAAGGATGGAGCCTAACTTTCAGTAAAGTATAGATGTGCATATTATACTCTAATTAAACAAGAGATAAAAATAAAAGGCATGAAGTGTATTCAACAACTTTTTGAGAAGACTCTACCAATTACATTAGATAGACAGTTCGAGATATCATGACAAGCTTTCAACAAAGAAGAAAAATGATATATAAAAAGTTTCTATTCAATCAAGTCAATTGAATTTTCGGTGAATTTGATTTTTCTTCTTGGTAAGTATAAAATGCTATAGATTTGCAAAGAATATAATAACAATTGTTGTACATCATAACATCATGTTTATTACTAGTAAAGTTGATAAAGAGCATTTACCATACAGCACCTACTTATTTGCAAAGAATATAACAACAATGTTTGTGCATCATAACATCGTGTTTATTACTGGTAAAGTGGATAAAGAGCATTTACCATGAAGCACCTACTAGAAAGATTTAAATGTTAGAAGTGTTGGAAAGAAGTCATATACTACAATCATTGAGTCAAAGCTAGTTTCAAAAAACAAAAAAGTTGTACAGTATTCAAACAGTAAGAGTCAGCAAGAAAAATTTCATCAAGTGATATGAAGTATCTATAGCTACATGGAGTTAAGCAAGAAAAGAATTTACAATAAACAAACAGATTTCATGATGGTACATGAATATGTACACCCTATCAGTTGCTGAATTTAATACTATGTCATGAAGATGAGTTTCATTATGGAAAGTATTGTGTATTTCATAAGCTTGAAACTTGCAGCACTCAAAATGTTTTTTTCTACCTACAGAAACAGAGTATCATTATGAGATGATTTTCATTATGGAAAGTAATGTGTGCATTTCATAAGCTTGAAACTCACAACATTAAAATTATTTTTCTACCTACAAAGACAGAGTAATATTTTTATAAAAGAATAAGAGTTTTGTTTCAAATAGCACCCAATGGTGATATACATGTGTAAAAGAGACTCATATTCATGACGAATCTGCAAGGTTTGTTAATATATTGAATTCAAAATAAGTCACTACAATCCTTAAGGCAATGTTTCAAAGAAATACACAGAATTACCCCTTACAAAGCAAGTCGAATAGATTGCTAAAGGGATGAAATAGATACATTCAAAGGACATGAGATGGTCATAGCATCTATGGGTTACAGTTGCCATTCATAAAGGAAGGTGCAACTATAGTCTCAAAGAGATCTTTTTCAAAATTATAAAGGCATTTATCAAAGAAACCCAATATGTTCAATACTAAGAATCATTACAAAAGAGTGGGTTGATAGTAAAAACACATGCAAGTGTTTTGTAGTGCCTACCCCTAGGTCGCATTTTTGTCATCATTGTCGAACTCTTTTAGGGCTAATGGTTAGTAACATTATTTTGAGATTATCAGATATTGTACTATGGATTCAGTTGATATGTGATGAGATTACTTAGACTCTACATTTCATGTATGCATGATGATTATTACATTATTTTAGTTATTGATTAGTTAGATGGTTTATTATCACATGTGTTTTCTTATGGATACTTACCCCATACTTGCATGTGTATGATGTGCGTGTTTGTTTTCTTTCTGTATGGCGTTTCTAATGTGGTTAAGAAAGAGAGTCGTAGTCACCTGCTAGTCGGGGTCTACACGATGCACCACTTCCTGTCATTGTTTGTTTAGCTTAGTATATATTGTGCTTGTACATGCATAGGTTTTATGCAGGTTGCAAGTACCGGGTATCGACTTCCCTGAATTGTTAGGATGAGCGTACCCTATCGCATTATCTCAATGGTAAGAAAGGGGAGATAAATTCTCAAGTCCAAATCCCAGCCCTTTAAGCCATTTGTCCTAATTAGATATTAGGACAAGTATCTGAGTTGAGTACCTTTCGAATACGTTGAATGACATAATTTGTGATATTAACCCTTTTGGTTTGATTTTGTATGTGTTTTGCTATAGTGGATTTTTCGTATTTTATTTTATCAGTCTTTGGTGTATTTTCTATAAATTAAGCCTAATTAAAAGATTTAATTAATGGTTTAATTTAATGAAAAATTAATATGGTATGTTAATATTTATTTTATTTTATTAATTGAAAAATTAATTAAATAAAATAATTAAATTTGAATTTTGAAGTTGGAATGTGATAATATTTATTTAAGTTAATAAATATTTTATCAATTAAGTTTTGAAAATGAAAAAGATATTAAAATTGTTAAAAGATTATAGGTTGCATGATGTGTGCATGTGATTAAAATATAAATATATTAAGATAGAACAAGTGGAGTTATTAAAGTGAGTGCATAAGATTTAAAAATTAATCAATTAAATTGAAAAGAATAAAGTGAATATTAAATTAATTAATGTGCATTATTTTAATATTTAGGAGTTTGTGAATTCTCAAGAGTTGTCATGTAGACAACACAAGAGTTTGCACTCTAATTATGCATGTGTTGTCAACAACATAGGAGTTAGCACACCAATTAAGCACATGGTGTCTACAACCTTATGACTCATCTAGAAAGTTGGAAAAGACTCATGCTTAGTTGTCACCACCTTCTGGTTGTTTCTAGAGACATTCTAGGTGCTTCCTGAGAGTTCTTTATAAGGAGGCACTCTTAGAAGCTTAGGGAGAGCATTCGGAGCATGGTTGGAGGACCAAGAACGTAGGAGAAGGAAGGAGTTTGCTTTGCAGATTCTGAGGAGAAGGGAATTAGCATCAGTATCCAGGTGCACTCGTGATTTTTGCATATTACCCTTTTGCACGCTTTCTCTTCCTGTCTTCATCATGTCTGCTAGATGATTGCTTGGATAATTCTTGTGATGAATGTTTAATTCATATTTGCATGTTGATTCTCTCCTTGTGTGAAGAAATCAATAGAGAACTCAATTAGAAAACCCTAGCTCCCATTCATGAAAAGAAATTAGATCTAAATCGGGTTTGGGTTCGAATTGTAATAGAATCGAGGATTTGATTAGACTTCATGTCGCAATGCAATTCTAGATTTATAATTATGTATGCTATTTTTCTGTCGCCACTAGACTTCCTGTCGCGATGCAATTCTGGATTTATAGTTATGTAAGCTATTTTCCTGTCGCAATGCGATTCTGGATTTATAGTTATGTATGCTATTTTCCTGTCACCACTAGACTTCCTGTCGCGATGCAATTCTAATTTATAGTTCTGTATGTTATCTTCCTATCGCCACTAGACTTCCTATCGCGATGCGAATATGGATTTATAGTTTTATCTTTCTGTCGCCACTAGACTTCCTGTTGCGATGCAATTTTGGATTTATAGTTCTGTATGCTATCTTCCTGTCGCCACTAGACTTCCTGTCGCAATGCAATTCTGGATTTATAGTTCTGTATGCGATCTTCTTGTCGCAACTAGACTTCCAGTGGCATAAGCTTTTTGTTCTGCCACTGCAACAGGTTTGAATAGAATCTTATTAATATGCATTAGTTTTGTATGATTTATTAACTAATCTAATTAAATTTAATTTAATTAAGATTAGTTAATAGTAGAAGAAGTGTAATTAATTATTAGTCAATTTAAGTAAATGGATTTTTAAATGAGGGCGAATTAAAAGAAAAGAGATATTAATAAGTGGGATTAAATAATTGAATTATTAATAAGATTGATTTTACTTAAAATCAATGAGGATTATTTTAAATAAATGATTGTCCTTGAAGTGTTTAAAGGAAATTGTAAACTAATTATTTGAAAGATGATAAGTATTATTCTAATGTTTTGAATAGCGTGAGTGATTTTATCTAAAAGTCAATGGGTGCTAGTGCAATGATTTATACAAGTATATAATTATCTTATGATTATTTTACAAAATTGTTTTAAAACAATGGAAGGATAATGATATCGAGGGAACAAACGGGTTGACTTGTAGGTCAAATGATTAACCTTATATACTTAAGTATACTTGCAAACAGAAATTGAAACCTCCATACTCAATTCAACTATGAAATTTTAGCAAACTCAAACATGTGCTTGCATTGTGTTTTCTCTATGCTTCTTGTTTTGGGTTTTTGGGTTGACTAGCTATTGACCAGTTATAAGACGTCTACTAGAGGCTCGAGGGTTATGAGATGTGATGGCATGTTGATGTTATTTGGTCTCGATCTTTCTAAACCCAACCATGGTTATGTGATGGTATGCTCTATGAGATGTTTGTATTTACTGATTGTTAATGCTTTTCAGTTTTCTTGAGTGAAGCTGAGTTATATGTATCTGAGACACTTGAATTAACCATTTTTGAGTCATCGATCAGTTATCCTTGGATTACTTCCTATCGCCTTGATGGGACTGAAATGTTGATTTATTTATTGATGATGTCATGTTGTGACATGTTTTGACTCAACCATTTTGGAGTCTTCAACCAGTATGATTTTGAGATATATTTTGGTTATTGAGAACCAATGGATACTTTTGATTATCAATGATACCTTCAGTTGCCAATAGAGAACTATTGTGGTCGTGATTATCTATGAATGCTTTTCATGTGCTCATGGAGATTTTGATGCTCTTTTTATGGATTATTCTTTCATGTGGATGTGGTAGTTGTTAGTCTTAGTTTTAACTAAATTAAATATGACTCAACATCTTGGGATCCTTAAGGAATGTAACCTGTTATGTATGCTTTCAGATGAATGTATGTTATTACTTTCGTTACTATGTGTTTGATATGAATGGTTTATCTTTCATATTTTTTTATAAAAAAAATTGTTTGGAAAACTTAGTGAAAATTTAGGTTAATTCTTTGGGATCTCTTGGTAGGGTGTTACATGTTTGGTACAAATGGTATTTATTTCAAACAAAATGATTACAGAAGTGTAAGTTAATAATGTTTAGAAAAGGTGAACAGTATAACCAAAGGTCATGACAAAAAGTAAGATTAAAGTTTCTAAAGCACAAACATCAAAAAGTAGAAGTGAAGCTCACCTTCAAAATGCATAGAAAAGCATAGCAATTCTAATAGACAAAATCATGTCAAGGTTACCATTGCTCGAGCTGCCCAATATATTTTTAAAGAACTATATAACATCAAAGTGGTTGTTGATGTCAAACAAAAATAAAGGAAAAACCCTTTGGAAAGTTTCTAACATAGTGATGATGAAGTAGCATAGCACTTACAAGAGGTCGTAAGTTTTTGACTTCTATTTTTCACAAGTATCTCCCCATTTTCTCCACAGGAATTCAATTAAAGTTATCAAATCCACTCTATAAAAGCAATCGGGTCCGATCATAGGGTATATGTTTTCTTGCATATCTTGGTTGTTTTTATATCTTAATTTTGACTTAAATTTATTGAATTATTTTATTTCAAATGAAAAATCACCTCACTTAATATATTAAAGTTAAAGTTGAAAGAGAAAATTTTATTTGTTTATTAATTTATATGTATTTGATGTTTATTAAATGATTCTTTTAATTATTTCATATATATCAAATACATTTTTATTAATAAAACAGGTAGGGGCTATTTCAGTTAGCTATCAGTTGGACATGGACTTGAGGATATTTTTGATGGGTTTCCTCACACTTTGCAGTAGTTTTGAGACTTGATTTTTATGCATATTTTGTCATATTTGAGTTGGGTTTTGACACCTACTTATGGTGTATTCACCTCATTTTGAGGCCTCTTTTTTGTCCTACTTTTTGCATATTGCAAATTTGTGAGCTTGATTGTGGGGAACTTTATAGCAGAGATTTTTTTTCAGCATCAATTATACAAATACAACGGCTTCTCATTAATTCTTGTTTGCAGCATTGTGGAGTCCTTGTTTTTGTGTTGTGTTTTCTTCCACTTTAGCTATATTCCTTATTGCAAATTCAGATCTAGAGACTTGTGGTTACAAGTCTATGCTTGTGTTCTTATTCTTTTTGTAAAAAATTGGTAAAACCTTTTTAAAAATTCAAAATAAAGGATACTACTTCCTTGCATTAGAAACACCTTTGTGATTGCATGTTTTGTCCAAGTATTGGGAATCATTGATATTATAGGTAATTTGTGTTGATTTAACTGAAGTTGTATACAAATAATTGGTGTGTCACCTCATTTAGGCTTTAGTATTCATTTATATCATTCACTTCTCATCCCTTTTACCACATATAGATTTAGTTTAAGTGATACCAATCAGGGACCAACCTTTCAATCCCAAAGATTCACTCTCACCATAGGATAACCCACATCTTAGAGTGTTTCCATGTTCCAACAAGATAGCTAGATTTTGTATCACTACAGGCGCAATCCTAATTGACAACAATTTGAACCTAATTGTGAAGCCTAGAAGAGTGAGTGGTGAGACTCACCATGTGAAAGTTGGAACGTCTTTGAAGGGTTCATTGGAGAGGACCATAGAAAAGTTTGTTCTTAATTTAGACATGGTGCATACGTCTGGTGATAGGAGTCCAAGAGGGATCATATAGGGTGGTTGAAATCAAGGTTGTGTTTGGGTCAACCACATTACCCTCTGCATCACTCCTCTCCCCATCTAACTATCTCTATCTCTACCTCTCCCTCATCTTTTGCATTTTCCCACCTCTCTCTCTCTAGACACGACACCTATGTAGCAATATGCCACCCTCTTCCTACAACTCTAAATCTATCTCTTCGTCCCTCAAATTCCATTCCTGTGTATTTCTTTTTTAATCTCTTCCCCATCTATGTCTCACTATATATCTCTCTCCACCTACCTCCATATCAGTTCTCATTTCTATCTTTAACTTTCTATCTACTTTAAACTAATTAGAGTATTGGCAAGAACTTTGACACATTGTGTCTCTTGTTTTGCAACATTACAAGTCGATTTTTCTAATCCTTTAACAACAATTATATCTAATAAAGCTTATGTGAGGATAATTTTCATAGATCTCATTATTTTGATTCAATTAAAGGAGGTTTCCACACTATTTAATTAAGAGAAACTATTAGGATAGAAAATTGAGTGGTGACCATTTTCTAATAATTGTGATAGCACTTGTTGATTTAATGTCTACTATACTTTACACTATTGCACTAATATTAGTGACTTTAAAGTTGTTATTGTTAACAATGACTACACATGTTGAATGAAATGTATTCCTTAAATGTAAACAATATCAAATTATATGATGTCACATAGCACACCAACAAAACATAACTTGGTATACAAGTATTGGCCACTCATTCTTCTTTTGACACCTTGATGAAAACATGTGATCTTAAAATCTTAGTTATAAATAAGTCTTCTTTTTAAATGCATTTATATTAAAAATAATAATAATTTACAAATCATGGGTCTTTAAGGCACAAGCCTTAAAAGAACACTCAGAGAAAGACTACAACTGTAACAAGTCATTACAACACATTATTAAAAAACTTCTATGAGAAACCATAAAACTTTTCTCCAAGAATCTCCAGCACGTGATCCTCCACTATAACTTAATAGTTCTGAGAAGGGATCCATTGTGGACTTTAGCAACAACAATTGCTTGGACTGAATTTGATAACATTGTTTTTTGAGCTCCTTATTGTAGCTGAACTTCTCTTTTAAGGCTTTAGCAAGGGAGGATAGCTGCAAAATGATACAACAAAATAAAGAATGCATAATAACTTCTATACGCACATAGGCATTAGCAAGAACAGCTTTGCATCTTAACATCCAAATATATAAAAAAGTACATTGACAAAACAATTCATATACCACGTTCTCTGAGCAATGCATCACTAACACTGCTGATTTCCAGCTTAAATTTCTGTGGAATATAGAAATGAAAGATTTAATTGTTTGCGAAAAAAAATTGCATGTTTGGATAGCCAAAAGGTGTGCTTAATAGTTTCTGTCTTGTGACAAAAAGGACATTTGGAGGAATATGTAGAAAGGAAAGAACGGCACTCTCCAACACCAACCTTAACGTGCGTGGTCTTCCAAGTAAGAATTTGTTCTGTAGCTTCAGTTTTGGATTTCCAAACAGCCAAGCTCAAGTTATACCATTTGAACTTAAACCGATACACTCGCCATTTCAAATTTAGCCTTAGATGGGTTTGGATGGAAGGCAGAATTTAATGATAAATTAGTTCAAGAGAAAAATTCTTTAAATTATGTCCTGGCAGCCACCTCCAATCTTTTAAAAAGTTGCATGAAATGGGAGTTGAAAGTTTTAATTGAAGAGTTAGTGGAACAGCTTCATGGACTTTGTGGATGTCATTGATCAGAACTTCAGAAAGATTTGTATTCATGTATAAGTTGTGAGTCACTTCTCCAGCTTGATGTGGAAAACTCCCAAATGCCCCTAAACTCTCAGATACCTTTTTTGAAAAAGAGTTTACCATGCAATTGTAAATTGAGAGCAAGAGGTTGCTCCAGAAAAAATATCAATTGGTTTCACGAAATTTATGAAGATGAGAAACTGAACCCATGGTTAAGATCTTGTACATTCCATTCAAGAAGAAGAGAGCTGCTGCATACTTTTCATATGCTCAAAAATTGTCTAGAGGCTTGAGGTTTTAAGTATTTTGCCATAAGAATTATATCTTTCCACCCGAATTCTTTCCTATTATTGGCTTTAGAAGTAGCAATTCTATGTCTAATCAGCAACTTCCATGGTGCTGCTCCATCAAGTGCTCTAATAATCAATCCATTTGGAAATCAAGCAAACTCCTTGTGTGAAATGGTCATCACTCCTAAATCCCCTTTGCTCTTTGGCTGAATACAATACAACCAAGAAGCAACAGGCAGGCCCTTTTTCTTATTCCATGTTCCTTATAACGGCTTTTTGAGGGAAGCCAACATGATGAAACATAAAAATGACTGGCAATGAGGATGTGTCCAGCCATGGGGAGAAATTTGATCAACCAAAGATCAATTTTACTTTTTAATTTGTGCATGTCCACAAACCTATAAAGAGACTCCTATCCCAAATGGAACGCCAAGATATATTGCGATGGTATCCAAGGTAGTGGTGCATCAGCTGAGATCATCCAAAATTCGGTCTTATTCAGAGAAGTTAGTGAGCCTGAAGCTGAACGATACAAGTCAAAAATTTCAAGGGTGTTGCTGATCTCCCCTTGAAAGTTTTGTATGAATAAATGGCTATCATCCGCAAAGTGGGAATACAGAGCCACTTCATCACCTGGCAGAGAGATTCCATGAATGAGATTTTGTTGATTTGCATGATGTAGAAGGTAGCCAAGTGCATCAGCAATGAGGACACAGAGCAAGGGAGCTAAGGGGC
Source organism: Cupressus sempervirens (assembly GCA_028749045.1). Taxonomy (NCBI): domain Eukaryota; kingdom Viridiplantae; phylum Streptophyta; class Pinopsida; order Cupressales; family Cupressaceae; genus Cupressus; species Cupressus sempervirens. The sequence continues at coordinate 380,334,378 of CM053791.1, forward strand.
AGCCTTTTCTGATCGATCTTTGAAGGGAAGAAGCTTGAGTAATTGAACCATTGATAGCTTAAGCAAGCATTAGCATCATAAACAAGGAGTTTTATATGGGAAATGAGTTTGGGACCAAAGCCTAACCACTTAAGCATTTTCAAGATAAACTGTCATCTATCCTATAACATGTTTGGTCAAAATCCAACTTGATGAAGAAGTAATTTTAACTAGTTTGTTGAGCCCATTCAGCATTTTCCCAGGCTAACACCAAGTTGTCAAGGATGAATCTTCCACCTATAAAACCAGTTAGCTTGGGTCTTACAATCTCCTGGTCTATGCATTATGTTAAAGCATGCAGCTTCAGTCTGACTAACTGTGTTATGCACAGTTGAAACCGATGATCATATATATTCTCTGAGATCATTTCAGGCATAACCGAAACTCACTCTGCTTACTTCGATGTTTAGATCACTATTGATCTATACTTTATACGGGCTGGAGATCATTATGATTAGTTATACATTGTTAGACTTGTGTTAAGTCTGTAAACAAATCAGGCATGATTAGTTACACCAAACTGGTGTGATTGTGAATGTCCATGTCTCCATTCGGAGACATGTCCATTCATCATCACAACCTTTCGTGTGATATGTACACTTGATCCACCCAAGTAAACAAGGCATCAAAATCAATTAATGCAAGCACATCAAAAGGATCGAAGGGCATTCTGAGTTCAATAATATTGTTTTATCTCTGTTAAAACTGCACTAACTTCTACAGATTCTGGAAGCGAATCAGTCCATTGGCATTAGTATTCTTACCTGCAACAAACTGTGCATCAGTCTGCCATCGAATTGAAATCTGGTAAGAAACTTTACATGGTATCAGAGCAGGCAAACCCCAGGCCTGTTCATTCTGAAGCATCTATAGTGGATCAGAATGCCTCTACAATGTCATATCAGAAATCTGGTTCAAGAGGAGCCTGATGGAATATCAATACAGTGTTTGACGTTTGATGTGTTTGGGCCTGGTGCGAAGAGTATAAGATCAGGCAGATATTTTGAAGAAGTTATTGATTTATTTGATAAGTAGGAGATAATTTCCACAGCAAATCAAATTGTGATGTGAATATCAGGATTTAACTGTGTGATTTTGAGTCAAACATGAAACATGGGTCAATGAGTTTGACTCAAAATCACACAGTTAAATCCTGATATTCACATCACAATATTGATTTATTTTTCAAATGCAAATATCCAATGCATGTGAACTATTGGTCTTGGTTTTCAGAACTTGTCGTGACATCTACGTGTCCTCCAAAAAGAATATGTGAGATGGAGGAGGTCGTGTGAAGATTGGATAAGGATGGGCCACTAGATGTGGAGAAATCAAGAAATTTTTCTCTTCAGACTCCGTCTCGACAGTGTGCCCAAATAAAGAAGCGAGCCCACGAGACCAAATTGCAATACAAACTGATAATGATGCAACAACTTATGCCATAGACAGTCTATGGAAATTGATTGGCCTAATATTTTATTTTGTATTGAGGTGAGAGCGTAAACATTCATTCTGATTATATGGATTCAATCCCTATTTGTCTATGGCTTCTTGCACGGAAAGGCTCACTCTTACAAAGGATATATGCATGTATTACCAAACTGAACAGATGGCCAAATATCAAGCAGACATAATTGAACATCTTATTAAATCGCCCAGTTTAGGCTAGTATTGGCATAAGCTTTGACAGTAAAATTCTGAACATATGAAATGAAACCCATAACGGAAAATTCATTGGAAGCACTGAAAACTGGAGATGCTCTCACCAGCAGAGATAACAATTGAGATAGCAGATTATGTATTAATGGTGTTTGGCATTGCAGCTCGGTTAAAACCTATATCCAAGTTCATGGGCTTCAAGATTGTTGGTCTGATGACTCATCTATTCAAGCTATCAATTTCCTACAGTGAGAATATTACTTTGCAGACCTGTACACAGACACTAACAACACTTATGACTGCCTAATGGATATGCCGAATTATTCACCAAGTTTATTCTCTCACATTCGCATCTGACTCGTGAAAACTCCATGAAAGGTGCTAATGCGTACATGAGAATTGATTGCAAATAATTTCTCTTGCAGAGTAAGTTATAGATGGATGTCGTGATCAATATAAATTTTGGAGAAGAATCCTTGTCGTGTAATGCACAAGATTATATGCAGAATGATCTGAGTACTGGAAAACAAAATTTAGCTGACCTCCTATCAGTCAATGTGGCTTCATCACTCTAAAGAACCATAAGTCAGTCATTATAAAGAGAACCATAGCATATGATGGGTTAAATTTATAATGATGGATACGCAGATGGGTTAATATTATAATGATGGAAAGTGTGTATAGATAGAATATAATCTATCAATGGATGGTAGAGTCAAAACGACAAATATTCTATGAAGGATGAAAATTGAAGCATGCATTATATTTCCCATATGGGCTCACCTTATGAAAAGGAAATATTTGAAACACAAGGATGAAAGCATATGGAATTCAAATTCATAGGGAGTTTGGCATCTTCAAAGAGGTCAAAATGTTGATGAACTCGAGCTTCTGAGGGAGCAGATGGGTTCAGTCAACTTGTGACAATCCCGATCATAGTGATTGAGAGGGAGTTTCACTGTTGAAGGTGAAATACTTATGAGGTAAACTTTATTTAATTGATTATTATACTAATGAAATCATTTAATGCCTTATAGGCCCTGTCGTAATCATGAGGAAGTGACAACTTCCATATGATTATCACTTGTATTTGTTATTGTTATTGGAAGATGACGATCTTACAATCATGATAGACATAGTGTGATGGCTGAAACAGATCATGATATATGATTTCTAGCATGTTGGATTCAGTTCCCTAAAACAGACCATGACCTTCTAGATTGTGATAGACATCGTGTGATCATTGAAACATACCACAATAGATTATGAATGTTCCTATGATAAGTGCACATTACCTTTGAACATTTTGAGTTATGGTGAATATCATGAGATATTCTCGGTCATACCATATCTCTGATATCATATTGAGGTGATATCTAAAATGAGGTATCACATGTTAGGTAATTCCTCATATCACGTGTTAGCAGATATGTAAAACTGGGTATCGCGTCTTAAGTGATTCCTCATATCACGTGTCAGGTGATATGTAAAACTGGGTATCACATGTTAGGTGATTCCTCATATCACATGTTAGGTGATATGTAAAATTGGGTATCACGTGTTAGGTGATTCCTCATATCACGTGTTAGGTGATATGTAAATCTGTGTATCACGTGTTAGGTGATTCCTCATATCACGTGTTAGGTGATATGTAAAATTGTGTATCACATGTTAGGTGAGTCCTCATATCATGTATTAGATGATACGTAAAACTAGGTATTATATGTTAGATGATACTTGATATCATGTGTTATGTGATCACAAAATATGTAATATGGATATACCATGATCCCTTATGGTGGATATCATGAGACTTGATATCTGTGTACCCACCATAACTGGAAAGAATATCATGAGACTTGATTCTCTTAAATATATCTAGATGATACCTTTTAAATAAGGAGAACTTATATACATGCACTTTGTCTTCCCTAGCTAAGAGGGAGTGTTAAAGCATGTAGCTTCGGTCTGACAATAACTGTGATATGCACACTTGAAACCGATGATCATATATATATCCTGAGATCATTTAAGGAATGATTGAAACTTACTCTGATTCCTTTGATGTTTAGATCACTATCGATCTATACTTTATATCAGGTTGCAGATCATTATGATTAGTTATAAATTGTTAGACTTGTGTTAAGTCTGTAAACAAATCAGGCATGATTAGTTACACCGAACTAATCATTTAAAGCATGATTGTGAATGTTCATGTCTCCATTCAGAGACATGTCCATTCATCATCACAACCTTTCATGTGATATGTATACTTGATCCACCCAAGTAAACAAGGCATCGAAATCAATTAATGCAAGCACATCAAAAGGATCAAAGGACATTCTGAGTTCAATAATATTGTTTTATCTCTGTTATTTCTGCACTAACTTCTACAGATTCTGGAAGCGAATCAGTCCATTGGCATTAGTGTTCTTACCTGCAACAAAACTGTCCATCAGTCTGCCATCGAATTGAAATCTGGTAAGAAACTTTACACATATGATTCTTTTAGCAATAGTTTTAGCTATAATCTTATATGAAGTATTAAGAAGCATGATTAGTCTCCAATCTGAAATGTTGTTCTCATTTTTGCCTCTAGCAATTAGTTTAATCAAACCTTGATTGGGAGAGGAACCAAGGGAGACTTGCGCTAAAGCTTCTTTGCACGCTTCATAAAGTCCTCCCTAATGAAAGGCCACATTGATTTGTATATTTCTGCAGGTAAATGTTCCATTTCTGAACTTTTAAGTCAGCCATATCCTTCAGAGTGGCATCAAACTCTTCAAGCTAAGAGAGCAATCCATATACATCCGCTGTTCAGGATTATTTTTAGTAGGAATTCAATTTCCAACCACGTCTGCAATAATCTCCTGCAATTGATCACCTCCAGCAGGATCCATAAAGAGTTGCTGATATAACGTTGAAAGAAAGTAGATTCTATGTCTATCGAATTGTGAGTTTGTCATTCTTGGTCATCTATGGACAATTCTTTCTTTAGAATGTTTGTGTTTAAGATGGCTGAAAAAAGAATTTTGTACTTTTGTCTCCTTTGAATGAAGACTTGCCCGTATCTGAATCCCTCGACCTCAATAAAATTCAAACCTTCTGAGTTTTGTTTCATCAGCAGCAACAGCATGCTGGAGAGAAATGTTATTGGGCGCAGAATTAAGAACTCTTTTTTCCAATCGATACCTTAAAATAAATAAAAATCATTCTGTACCTTTGTCTAGCTATTCTTCTCCCAAAAGCATGTAGGAAAGTAGTACAACAGGCAATAACATCATTGTATCCAGCTGTCACCATCTTGAGGTCTTGGAATGTCATTCCAAATGGAAATGAGAGAAGCAAGACAGTCAGGGTGATTGAGGTGAGAAGTATTGAGCTTGTAAGGAAGGCTACTAGATTTTGAAGGGCATCCAGGGAGTTGCCAAGTCAACAAAATAGATTGATGGAAGGTAGAATCTATCAAGATGACTAAGTTTCCTTAGATCACCTTCTCTAGAGTTAGACCACGTAAACCAGTGATTGAGATGAGAATCTCTTTGGTCTACAATTGGGTCAGCAACTCCCAAGGAATTCCTTGCAAGGATCCAAGCATCAAATTGTTTTTGAAATAATTTGTGAGGGCTGAACCAGCTTATATCATGATGATCTTCTACCATACTAAAATCACCTCCCCATAACCATTTTGTGGTTGGCAGGTTATTGCACATCCACTCCCAGAGTTTGATTCGCGATGTGGAGTCATTGGGAGCATATATGGAGCACAGGCCAAATGGACCTCCCATACAACAGCAGTAAGCACTAAACACAATTATTTTTGAGATCAACTCCTGAAGAAATAATAAACTTGGCTAACCAAGGTGCGATTCCAAGAATTTAAATCAGCCTTCTTTCCATAATGATTGAAGAGAAAATGAACGCGTGTTTCTGCTATTTTGACTTCTCGCAACAAAAAAATGACATCAGACTTGTGGATTTGCAAAGCCTTTTGGACATGCACACGTCTTGAGGGGATCGAAAGACCCCTAACATTCCATGAAATAACCAAGAACTCCATAGGATTTTACGAAGGGAATCCATATCCTCTAAGTCACTCTTTGAACTAGATCTCACATGAAGCATCTTGTTGCTAAAGCAGGATAAGTGCCCTGGAGAGGTCCTGAACAGGGGATCTGGACCTTTGTCTATGAAGCCCTGGTGAGGAAGATCTAGCTCTAGGAACAGTAGATCTATTCCCAATGCATTGGTCAGCAGCAGAGCTGGAATTTCCGTCTTTTCTTGATCATCCTCCATCCTTCTTCAAGGATGGCTTCCTTATACGAACCTGGTTTATCAGAAGAATAATTTGAAATGAAGGAAAGAGAATTTAGAGCAGAGAATTGAAGAGAGTTATTCACTGGCTGTGAAGGAGGACGAGATGTAGGAATATTAATATACGGCCTTGAATGGGAGCAGGAACGGTGTTGTGAAGGTTGAGTAGAAGGGGAAGAGGGGGGAACAGTGCCAAGAGGAGATTCATCTCGAGAGTCAGAGGCATGATCAACTGACAGGGTTAAGAGGGATAAAGGGGTAGTTGACAATAGGGTGAAAGTGACTTTGGGTTTGCAAACAGGGTAGTCCCTAATCAGCTGTCCTTCCTTGTGGCAATAAAAACAGGCATTTGGTTTGTTAAGGTAGGAGTGGGTTGAAAAAACTGAAGCCTGGACTAACAAGGTGGAGTCTATGGGGTAAAGTTTGATTCAAGACTAACTTCACTACAGGCCCTGATTTGAACTTTCTAACCTGTATAGAATCGAAAATGATTTGTGATTTATAGAACTTTGAGAAGTTCAAAATTAGGGTGCTCAAGTATAGATCCTCTCCCTTAATCTATATTCCCCAAAATTAACCTCCAATAGCCTTGTTTGATGCTTACAGCAACTCCAGTTCACACAGTGTCCCATCTCCTCGTCATTGCCTTTTCCAGTGGGGATTCACAAGGCTAGCAGAAACAATTGTAAGCAAACTCTTTATGGCACAAATAAATGCAGGGGAGACGGATGATATCATAATGCCCTCATCTCATATATTTTACACTGGAGAGATGTTAATGGAAACACTAACAACACTTGTGCAATTCGGGTCATAATTATATCTACTAGCATCTAAAATTGTATACCTAGGGGAATGTGAAGATATTTCCTTTTTGCATCCATATCATACCTGCAACAAGTACAATACCAGGGAATAAAACTTACAAAAGTGCGCCATTGGAGTCCTGCATGTCTTAGAAAATGCAAATTCATCATCAGAAGAAACGGTGTCTACAAAGATTTACCTTAATCCACTTCTTTCTTTTTTACTCCTCTACTATTCCCATAATTTTCTCTGAATGTCCTCAAAGAAACAACGCTTACAGAATGAAATGCAGCCCATACCTTCCTGAGAAATATGTCAAACAAATTTTATTCTAGCTTCAGATTCATTATGCTTTGAGGGTGACTGTTGATTGCATAGAAACATACTATAAACATCAGAAAGCTTCAGCATGTAACAGGAGTTTAGAAATCAATGAACAAAGATACTTAACGAATGTAAGAATAAGGAAATCATCCCTCAACTGTTGATGAACCACAGATTTAGATATTGTTAGGTTGTATAAACAAATCCAATCGACTAACAGACAAAAGATTATAGTGTTCAATAAAAATGAACAGATACCACAACACAAAACTGTTTCTAACTCACTTGTGATTCACACTACCAGCCCACAGCAAAATGTTTTGTTACACCTCAGAAATAAGCACAGGCAGCTATAGAATGGCTACAAACTTAGACCCATGTAAGATAGGAGCACTGAAAAATATCAGTCAATGTCAATATGTACTGACATAACAGGTCATGTCAATGAAACAAGGACTACTCATCAGCCTTTATATGGGCCCTTCACTTATTCACCAGTGTTGTTGCACTTGGATTATGATGATCAAATACATATCAAAAAGTAAATCACCTCGCCATCCTGAAACCTGTTGTAAACTAAATCTCATACTGAATGTACAGAAAATATAAATATCTTGAGAACATACAGGTCACTGATGCACTCAAAAACTCTCTCCGTTTCAAGTATGCCACTGGAGTTGTCTTCATTTTGGCAAGCATTGGAAGTACCAAGAGCTTCAAATAATCAGCAACACTTACTTTACATCAAGATTCACAGCCCCATTCTTTTTCCAAACTTCAAATGACATCTAATTATAGTGACTTCTTTTTTGTTCTCAGAAATTAACCTTGTAGAAAAACAATTTATTTTTCTTACATAACCGCAGTTGTTGATTATCAAGAATAATATTATAAAAGTACAGAATAAAGACATTAAAACTCTCGAAAAATATTCTACCCAACCAACATAGCTAGAATTGTTGAAAAAGGTGAGCTACTCCTGGTGGTCCCACGGACGGCATGTCACAATTTTGTTTGCTGGCACTGCTATTGAATTATAGGAAGCGTTTGCAAACATAATTTGTTAATATACCAACCAAAAACAAAAAGTGAACCTTTCTAACCTAATAATCAAGAAGGAATTGGATTGCTTATACCTGTTTATAAACTATAAACAATAAAATAAGAACAAAAAATATGCCAAACAACAAACCAATAAAACTGTAGCAGGTTCCTGCGTTGGCATCAAAAAGGCAAAAACAAAATTGCATCATCCCTCTTCCTAAATAAAAAATTAATTAAAATTACCGCTTTGAATTCCATTTCACAGGATGCAGGAGGATAAAAGAAGTCCTCCAAACAAATTGGATAAGCTAATCTGTACAAATAAAATATAGGCCAAAGGAAAACACCAAATTCTCATCCCCTGCTCTAACCCAACAATCCATGGCTTAAATTAGGATTCACAGTCCCAGCTACAGAAATGTCAGATGCAATTTATTGCAAGCAAGAAATAAAATTATTTTCAATTGAACCAACAGTGCTAAATTTTACCCAAACAAAAACATCAACCTATAAGAGCAGAAAGAAAACACATCCTGTAGGTCGTTAAACAAACCCTTTTGAACTACTCTAGAACAAATCAGGATAAAAAAGGCACAAACCCTCAAATAAAATGAGAATCAATACATGTCCAAGCAATATAACCTAAAGAACAAGAAAGAAAAAATAAATAAAAATCTAAAACCACCAAATAAAATCTCTCTAAGCAAAATAACAAACTGGGATCTAACATTAAACATCCAGTGCCTTTGAGGCCCTAGGTACATTTAAAACTACAAATCTAGTGCCTTCATTTATCATGACAACAGAAATATTTTAGAATGAAACAAATCACAACAAAAAATTACCAGCGGATATAGATTTCAAAAAAATACTACATTCAGGACAATTGAGTACCTCAAGAATCTGCAACAATTGTGACATGCTATTAATGATTGCCAATAAGAAAAAATGGGTAGATGTGATGATCACAGAAGAATTCATCTCACATTTTTCATCTCTTGCACTCTCTTTCAACCTGATGATGGATCATGGAGTGTGATCCGAAATGTTGATGATAAAAATACTCACAATCAAAACCAAAAGCTTATATTTCATATTCTAATGGATTGTGGAAATCCGATTGCATTGATAAACTGATACTTGCACCAAAAAGGCCCTACAAATATTAATTTGCAAGAAATTTGTATGGCGATTATGAGCCATTAATTCTTTGCAATCCTATGGGCAAGACTTCAAAGGTCAAGGTTATTTTAGTGATTCTTCTCTTGCAAAAAGAAAATGTTCCCAAAAACTACCAAAGAAAAATAAAAAATGATGTAATGATCACAAAAGAATTCATCTCTTGCACTCTCTTTCAACCTAATGATAGATCATGGAGTGTGATCCGAAATGCTGATGATAAAAATACTCACAATCAAAACCAGAAGCTTATATTTCATATTCTAATGGATTGTGGAAATCCGATTGCATTGATAAAATGATAGTTGCACCAAAAATGCCCTACAAATATTAACTTGCAAGAAATTTGTATGGCGATTATGAGCCATTGATTCTTTACGATCCTATGGGCAAGACTTCAAAGGTCAAGATTATTTTAGTGGCCATCCTTCATATCTTGATCATTATGGCCCACTATATATGTACCTAACACAAAGTTTTTCTCACAACAGGAATACCTATCGACATAATCACCACAGGATTGTGCTTATTAGAGATTGACACTTTGAGATTTATTGATGCCAACAAAAAGTAGCTACGCCTTGCCCCAAACTAGAAAGAGAAACATCCACTAAATCATCTCAAATAACACCATTTGTGTCACGAGTTACATTCTACACATTTCTTTACAAAATGCAACTTGGAACAGAAGAGAAGAATAAATCAATGAGTTATATACATTATGAAAACAAAAGATGCATTGTGCACATGGTTCTTGCCATGATTTGGTGAATAAGATTGAATTTGGAGGAAGGTATACCAATTTGCAGAGATCTAGATAAAGATAAATTTATTAATGTCCAGCAAGAGACCACAAGGGTGTAAGGAAGTGAAAGCATATAAGAAGGGCAACTGCCAACAGCAGGAGCACAAACCGATGCCCGCAGAAAGAACAAAACAGGAAAGCAAAAGAGCACAACCAAGAAAGCCTATGTACTCCTCACATGCAAGAAGTAGTCTAGAACATAAGGTTATGTTTTGGGATGGGGATGCACTCCAAACCGCCTCAAGGAGCCACTGGACATGGGGTGGTACAGCTCCCGAGCGTAACCTCTACGAGGTCTCACAATCCTAGAGTGGCCAAAAGCATGGTCGAGGGATCGCTTCATTTCCTAGGTAGGAGACCCAAGGGCAAAGACAAACATGATGAGCTGGTCTTAAGTCTGAGTCAAAGGTATGTGACTCTACAAAGTGTGGTCATGTACCCACAAAGCCTCCTAAAGAAAAAGGGCAAGAAACCTCTGATTTGTGTATTTGAAGAAAGAAGAAAGAGATCTACGCTCTCTAAATAGGCAGTAAAACCTCCCCCTAATCTCCTAGAAGATGGGGCAGCAGAAAATAAAATGTCTCAATCTCTGTCTCCCCAAGTAGGCAGAGCAACAAATCCTATCCTCCATATCGATCTGATGATTAGTCTGAATACATAACCAATGAGAATCCACTGTGAAAGAGACCAAAGAGATGCTAAGGGCATAGTCTAGCGGCAAGTGAGGTACTAACACACACAATATGCCCGTCCTAAATATCCATGCAATGCTCAGCATAGAAAATCATCCTCGGGCATAGCCCACCTAGAGGATTACTCTAAGTCATGATAATGTAGTAATTGTAAATGTCGGTCCTAACATGCTCATCCAACTCTTGCTAAAAAGGAAGGAGATGAGTTGGGGTATCAAGAGAGAACTGAAAGGGGGGAAGGCAGTCAACCACAATCTTGACCCAATGAAGAAGGGTTGAGGTATGAGCGAACTAGCAGTAAACCCTTCCCGCTAGATCGGAACTCGCAATTACCTTCAAAGAATAGTAGGCCAAGTATGAGGATCTGTGGTAAACCTCAGAAAAATCTGCGAAGCTTTGAAGCCCATGAAGAAACCAAACCATATCAAAGATGGTCCCAAGTCTAAAAGGATAAGCGTCGAAATCGGCTAAGATGATACTATGAGTGGATCAATGACATCTAATAATGCGCCTAAGGAGAAGGGTCTCAACTCGCTTGATAGCAGCCCAATTTGCCTCCAAAAGAGAGGGCCCACAGACAATGGATTAGTATAGGACCATCAATTTGACCAAAGAGTCCAAAAGGGACATCTTGGTTGTGGTATCCTGGAAGTGGTGTCTAAAGCATTGCCACTCTAGCATTGCTACTCTAGGATTGTCAGGGAATCTAACCCCTTATCTACATAGGGTTGCATAGTCAATCTCAGACAAAAGAGGGCTCTGGAGAGCTTAACTAGGTAAGTATAGAAGGGAGTGATCTCGACCTCCTTGCCCAGAAAGTAGAAGTGGAGATGTGAGGTCTTCAAGGAGTTGGAGGCCATCACCCAACTCTTGCCCAGGTTCGCAATTAACCCTGCAAACCACAAAAAGAAGCCAACCCATCAAGTAGTCGTTATAGCCCCTCAAGGGACAAAGCCAAAAGAACCACATCGTCAACAAAGAGCAAAATGGATATCAACACTAATGTAAGTAGCAGCTATCACCACGAAGCAAGAAATCACGGAGGAATGTCTCGAGCTCATCAATGTAAATACCAAAGAGAGTAGGGAGGAGAGGGCAGCCCTACTTCACCCCACTGGTGCTCTAAATATAGTCTGAGCAACCCTGAAGATTCTTGACCTGCCTGAAACCCTCTCATATAATCTCATGATAGTCACCAAGAGAGTCTCTGAAATCCCAATATCCCTAAGTCTCTAGAAGAGAGCCATCTGAAGAACCAAATTGAAGGCCTTGCAAAAGTCTACAAAGCAACGATAAACTTTTGCCGAACAGTGTCGAGCCTCCTCAATAATGGCATGCAAAGTCAGAATGAGTCCATGGTCTGAAAATTGGTCTGAAAACCAACCGACCCCCTAGCTTGACAGTGTGTGTAGACAAGCTCCCTGGATAAGATGATGTTCACCACTGTAGTGCCTCTCCGATTTGATTTATGTAAGTCATCCTGATGGATGCAACATTGTTGATCTCTCCTTGAGAAGGGATCATGATTGTCACCATAAGTGGTCTACACCGTTGAGGTGATTGGATTTATGTTCTGTATCAGTTGCTTTGATTATGCTTTGGCTGATTTTTGAAATTATGATGTGATTTATAGTTCATCGAGGTTTGTGCCAGTGGTTATCAGGATCGATGTGGTATCATGATGTTGTTTCGTGATTACCCTGAGATGTGTACAGAGATTGCACTGTGTATTGTTACCCTACTACACTGGAGTAGGTTCCTGTAGCAGTGGTTAGTCATGTTTATGACTGTGTTCGCTTATGTGCAAGTGTCTTTCCATGTTGTTTAAACAACCATTATTATATGCTTAAATAATTAGAAATGAACTGTCCATGTTGGATTCATTGGTTGTGTTGCGGATATTTACCTTGTTATATTTTGATCCGAGAGATATTTGTTACTCATGTTATGTTCTACATTTGAGATGACCTAAGGGTCGGGTATTATACTTGATTTCAGTATCACAAATGTTAGACTACTATGTTGTTCAGTTGATCATATTGCATGATGATGCCATTTTGAGATGACAATGTGTTTTATGATGATATCAGGTTATCCGATATTTGGACATACTTATGATTATGTTATGTGATGGATTTAATGTTATGGTTATTTACTTCATTCTTGCGTTGTTATACTTTATGCACACATGAGTGATGTAAATGGATTATTTCAGTATAATTAAATAAATGGTTAAATTAGGTGATTTAAAGCATTTATTGCTTCGGCTATGTTGTTATATGCATTTGCACTTGATCATGTTGTTTAGTGTGCAGGATTTATATCCCTAGCAGTGGCACATGGAGTTAGTAATTCAACCAATCATACTTACCAATGTCGTCCCTATATGGTCAACGTATCATTATTTTAATTATTTAATTAATCCTTTTAGTGATTATTAAATCCGAACTCATTTGCATTATGTGAATGGACCAATGAGTGTGTGCATTTAGAGTTTCACATTGTCGCGAAAGTTGTTAAGGAAATTTCTGTATTTTTGAATTTCCGAGCTTTTAATTGATTTATTTTGATTTTCTGGCAGCTTTGCCATAGATGAATTCCTATTACTAGAAATAGGCTAATAGCCTATTTTCATTTGGGTCAATTCAGGTTTTAACTAGGTTGGCTAGTTATTTGCCCTAATTGATTATTCACTCGAAATGTGAATAAGTATCCAGAAAGGAATTTAATTCCTCACTTCTCACTTTTGAATTAAAAAGTTTGAGAATAAAACCCAAAATCCTCTTCATGAGGAAATACTATCTTGTTCGTTGTGGGAGCTACGGGCATGAGATCATCGCGAGATCAGGCTCGTTGGATCCAGCTCGGGGAGACTTTGGATTGTCGTGATTTCTGGCTACTTCTGCGGGGTTTTTATTTTATGGTTCAGATTCTTGTTTTGCCACTTTTGGCTGAGGTAGGGCTCTCCTGTTTTATTGTTTCTACTCCATTTCAACTTCTATTTTTGGTAGTTATTTGTTAGGAGGCTGAGAACTAGTGTTTCCCTCCATTTTTGTTTGTTGGTTATGCCCGGTTGGTCAGGTATGAACATTTTCCCTGTTTTCAAGATGAGGGTTTGGGGTTTCGAGCCGTTATGTTGGTCGTTTTTGCATATAGTGTTCGAACCCAAATTTTATTGGATTTTTGGGGTTTTTGTGCCCAAAGACCAAATGGGTTTTAATTTCGAAGTTTTTTCAGTTTTTGGGGTTTTTACCTCATTTTGCGTGCCGCCTTGTTTTCTCGAGTTTTCTTGGCATCAGTTCGGTCGTGGACTTGGATCATCCGTTTGGATGTCAGTCAGACCATTCATTGTTGCACTTTTATGTTTGCATTGGGATGCGTGTCACATCCATACTCCTGACATCATGTTTGGTTGAGTGATTTTATACCTCATGTTATGGTTGCTTTTGGACCCTTGTTATTGTTTCGTGGACACTAGGATTCGTGTAGAATCCATACTCCCAAATTGAGGCTAGTTGAGTGATTTCATGATGTATGGTTTTATTGTTCTTTGGGATTCGTGTAGAATCCGTCCTCCCGAGTTGTTTTCGGTTGAGTAATATTTTGCTTCTGTTCTCATCTAGTCCTTGTGTTATGATCTTCGGGATGGTGGTGCGCCACACACAAGTGCATGCTTGTACATTTGTCGGGTGACTTGTGAGGCCTGATCTTCCATGGTGCTTCCGGAAGTTATGATCATTGGGGTTGGGTTGGGAATTTGCATGCCTACGGGCACTCATCATTGGATGAGCATGGGTAAGGTAGGGCAGCATATGGAGGGGGCTTCTATCTCGCAGCCTGGCAATCATGGCGCCATAGGTTGGCAAAGAGAGCTTTAATTAAGTGATAACTAAACAAAATGCGTGTATGGTAATAAAACTTAAGATAATAAAATGTGTGAGCACCCGATTAAGTTTGAGGACACAATGTGTGAGCACCCATTTAAGTTTGAGGACACACAATCTGAGCTTGGGCTTTTCGATGCCCAGCGATTCTTCATGATGTTAGCCCCTACTTAGTAGCCCATTGAGTGTCTGACCAGGACCTATAGTTTATGCATTGACTATGTTCTTGGTTTCAGTCATCATAATGTCTAGCGTGTGTGTTAGCCATGGACATTTGCTTGGGTGTGTTTGTGGTTGGATCATTATCTCCATCAGCACGGCGGGAGTGGGCCTACAAGTGCCACATGGTTGGGAAGCATAGCTACTCATACCACTACTAGGGACCAGTGTACAAAGACAGTCTTTTGTCCTAGTGCGACCGTTGCTGGATGTTCTCACTTGATACTTTGGGTTCCATAGTGTGCTTTCTTGTGATTTATGTTTTCATTGGAATGCTTGGATATCATGTTTAGATGATGTCGGTTTATGATGTTTAGCATACGATTAGATGATGCGAATTGCTTTATTAGCATATCTATTGCTTATTGGTTTAGCACGTTAGATTTCCTATTCGTATGATGATTAGCATATGATAGATGATGTTATCTATTTTGTAGGATTATCTTATGCTTTACTTCTAACATGTTAGATTTCCTTATGTTGTAGCACATTTTAGTAGTGATGTCCTCATAAGATAGCTCTGCCGATCTGGTCGATAGTTTGGGAGATGGCTAGGATCCACGATGGTCTTATGATGCTATTGACGGTTGGAAGGAACCACGTACTTAGTTTGGTTTTTCAATTATTGTGATGTTATTTCTGCACATTGCGATGTTGCTTCTATACACTGCGATGTTGCTTTTAGTATGTCCTTTTTACTACCTTGGTTTAGATGGATAGATGTTCCTCTTTCTTGTTCATGACATCTTGTTGTTTATGCTCTCGAGTGTTTGTTCCTCAATCTACGTGGATCCAGCACTCCCCAGTATGGAGGAAATTCATTCCTTAGCTTTTTACCCTTTTGTTCTCTAACTTGTTTTGGGATCTCGCGCAAAATCGTGCTTTCTCGCACGAGAATCCATGATCTCACGTGGTGCGTTGGGTTTCTTCACGTGGCATTTGGGCACTTTCTCGTGCAAAACCCAACACCAGTTTTGGGTGTCTTGGCTATTTGACCAAGTATCTTCTCACGCCAGTTGGTGCACATCCTCGCGCGAAAAGTATTTCTTCGTGGAGCATGTTGCACATCTTCGTACGAAAATTTGTCAGCTATTGGTCCTCACGCAAAAAACAGGGGGCATCTCCACTTATTTTCAGGGATCGATTTTTGGTGATTCTAGTACCCGTTGGGTTTACTTAATTTTCCATGTCTTAACAGATCTTAGATTCTTAGTATTGTTGTCATTTTCAATTTCTATTTCCTATTGTGAGTGTGTCAATTTGAGCAATGGCTTTCGGACATTTGTTGCTTGTCGGGATGGTGGTTAAGTCTTTCGTTGCGATCTTTGTGATCCTTGTACCTTGGCTTGAATTGAATCCTTGTTCCAAGGATCTCCGAGCGGGGCATTACAAGCACAGTGGCGTAAAGTTTGGCAAGGTTTGCCCAATCATTATGGTCTTGTAGTTGTCGAGGACCGAGATTGAGCCAGTCTTATGGATTGGATAGATAATGTGTTGCGACCAAGAGTTGGGAAAACCAGTACAGACTACTCTGTTAGAGAGCACAAAAGACTGCAAGGAGTTGTTCAATGTAACATAAGAAATTGTGGAAAACATATTTTTACAAGAACATTGCTATCAAAGTCGAATAGTTTGTTTTTATTTTAATTCCAAAACAATTAAATAAATTGTAAGTGATGAAGTGATAGCCATCACAAGGAAAATGGATGTAATTACTAAGTAATGGTGAATTCTAAGTTTTGCAAATCATTGGAACAGAATGTAGTTGATTAGATGTAGATATTAATCATAAAAAGATATGGTGATATGAAGAATTCTGTAAATTTTGAGAGGACAGTAAAAATCCATACATCATAGTATTGTGAGAAAATGCATTAGGAGACCAATAAATTAAGAGCTTGTATGTGTTATGTGATGCAGAAGGTACATAGAAGTAAGAAGGTGTACATTAGCATGCAGTCTGCAATAAAACTGTCGAGCTAGTAAATGTATAAAATTTGTTTTTTCCTCAATATAAGAGATTAGTTTCTTTATGTTTTGTTGCATACAAAATTGAAATTTCATTCACTGTTGTTTTTTAAATATGGCATCCATTACATGTACATTGTTAGTTCCTAGAATGCTCTTCATAATGGACATTCAAATGTCTGTATGGACACCACTATAGCTTTTGACACCTGACAGTAGGGCAGACAGGAAGAAAATCGCTCTCCCTCCTTGCTCGTACGTTGTCTTTCTCTCCATCGCAATAATTTGCCAATCAACTTCTAGTTTGTATGTCTCTCTTGCATATTCAACATGCAATGTCCTCTCTTTCAGCAAAGGCCTATTGTTGGCAAGCAGTTAAACTTGTATAGCAGCCTCAAGCTTTATTTAATGTGTTGGTTGTCTGCTTACAGTTTTCTGTCTTTTCTATTGACCAAAAACAATGCTGTTAAGCATTATCAACATTTGAAGAAACAGAGTGGACACCTAACTCATAAACAAGAGTCCAAATTACTGCAATAGAAAGAGTTTTACATAATGTGACACATCTGAAGTAATTTCTTTTGAGTGTTCGGGTGTTTAACCAAACTTTTTTTTTTTAAATGCTTCTACTAAATTAATCAAGCACACCTCAAATTGAGCTTAACAGCATGAACTTATTTAAGCATGTTTCTGACACAAAATTATAACTTGAAAAAATGAGTCATTACATTTAACAGTTTGACTCACTCAAGTTTGGCATCAAAATCTAAATAATGTGATCTAATGACAATTTTATTTACTTTTTATGAGACGTCATGATATGGTTGACAAGCATAAAATCTAAATATAGAATTTGTTTACTTTTCATGTGACAGTTAACAAACATAAAATCGAGTCCAAGACCATTCCTTGAGCCCACGGTAACACAATGTAGCTCTCTCTAGAAACCAATGCCACTAGTCAACAAAGGTAGAAGACCAGGGCAGCTAGTCCCCTGCAATCAGCCAAAGATTTCATGGGAGTTTGGAAAATTGGATATTGTGAGGGCATAAACTGGACAGGCACACATGGCAATTCAATGATAACCTGAAAACCTAGCTTGGGACCCCATGTGAAATGGAGATAAAATTAAACTCTCCTTTTAGTAGTTTCTCCTGTGTAGAAATATTTAGTCAGCCTCTAATAATTTTCCTTTGCTGTTTTTAAGTTAGCCTAAGCATTCATAACGCATCCATAACTTCTTTCATTTAAAATTTAAAATTTGTCATTTTGTTGTTTGCATTATTTGATCCTCAACCAGTTTTTATTTTTTCTAAGATAGGCTCAACAGGTTAGTAGTTCCTAATAAGATGAATCAAGTGGGTAAAAGATAGTAATATCTTTTCTTCAAGAGATAAAAACAAGTGCAATGTACAACTGGGTGAAAAGACATGAAATCAGGAGTTCAGTTGGAGCTGTCTGCTATGGTGTCTAGCATTCTTGTGAAAGAACAGGTCAAAAATCCAAAGGATATATCTAGCAGGTACCTCTCTTCCCATTTGAGATCTGCACTGACATCTCCCAAAAATGTAACTGCTAGCAACAATGCACTTTTTCATATATTTCCCACTGTTTTTTCTCAAACTATCCTCCAACGGACAAAAAGAAATCACCTTCTCTCTCTTTGGGTTTTGTTTACAGTAGCTTCCAGATTTAAGTAAATTTACTAGAGCACAGTTGCGCATAGAAAATAAGTAATCATCTCTTACACCTCATAATCTCACTTTGCATTCTTTTTTTCAGTCACAGATGATACCTGTTTACTCCTATATTTGATATGACTCGTGCTTGAATAAATGAATATAAAAAACAATGAATGCGAAATAGAGTATCAAAAGAATTACCTTTATTCATGTGAAATTCTTAAACCGAAGCAAGCGGTGGATGATCAGCCAAGGATCATTCTAGGATCATTCAACTTTCCTTGACTACAAGCAGATTATCTTAAATTGTTTGATGGTTGCCAAGCAAAACACAGCTGTCAACAACTACTGCCAACTGATACCTATGAACTACCTACAAGCCAACAATTAATTAATACATATAGTCAAATACAAACATATTAACAAAAGATTACAAAGTCATTTTGTGCTAACTACATCCATCCCAAGGACCTTCAAGCTGATGCTGCACTCATTTGTCCAAAACAACCCGATCATAACCTAAACATTCCATAACAAAAATTGGACAAAGATCCTAGAATGTTGAGCCTCTAGCATGGTAACTTTAAATGGGCATCAGTTTCTTAATCTTTAGTTGGAAGTAGACTGGAAAACTTATGAAGTAAAATTTGATCAAACTTACATCAAGAAGAGAGTCCACTATATAGAGCACAGTTTGTCAACTTGTCAAGTACTTGTGCTGTTTTTCTACTGATTTTGACTAGTTCAACTCACCAACTTTTTTATTGAGTCCAACTATTCTGATCACCCCACTAAAACACAGAAGAAACACTGTAAAGATATGCTACCTTGAAAAGTTCTATTTGGCCATGTTGAATACTGCAAAAATGTCATTATTTAGATATATAAGCATGGTTAAATATTGTGAAGATGGTGTGTGATGTCCCCAGATCCTCAAAGGGCAATGCCCATCAACCCTGCTGGCTGAGGGCATTGCCCTCAGATCCCTTTCAATCTCATCTGATGAATTTTGTAGCTGAATTTTGCAATGAATCTATGTTTTTTATCCAAAATGTTAGTGTTTTTTAAGGTTTCAGAGTTTCCAAAAAGATGGACAATTTCAGCTTTCCGAGTATGTTACAAGTCCAAATCTGTGAATTATTGTGTACGGAATGACACATCACTGGCCACACATTTTAATAAACTGCCTAGAAAAACCACACAAACAAGTAGCCAAATCTTAATATTCATATGACTCCAAAAAAGGCTTCAACAGGCTGAGTACCACACTGCAGTAGTTGAAGCACTTCTCACATAATGCCTCCATCATCAAGAAATGGTTCAACACTCCCATGTGCCATGGTTGTGCCTGCTCCCAATTCACTATCTTAAGGGAAGGACAGCCTATTTTTTCCAAAAGTAGAACAGAAAGAATGCTTTGCTGAAATATAACATTCAAATGTTTCACCATGAAGGGTCATACATCAGCAATAGAATGGTGGAAATTAGCAAACCATATATCAAAATTAAATTGATCAACCAGACAATCATAGAATGAATTCTAGAGGTATATATTAAGGGTGGAGATTATCCTATGCAAACCATATGATATGATTTGAATACCTATTCAATTATTGTGAAAATTCAATCGGGTTTCCCATCACGCAACAGCCGTTTGTTGGCTGCCTATTTTGGTGGGAAAGACATTTGAACATAAAAGGTTATAATTTATTTCCAACGATGAGCAAGAAATGTAGGATACGACGAAGTAATTTAAAGGGTTAATCACAGCATCTACAGTTAACTATTTGTTGATGAATGTAATTTAACTTGGAGTTAAGAATTAACTTTGGTGAATAAATTATTTATAAAATCTTCAGATTAATTATTATGAATGTAGTTTAAGTTAAGAATTAGCTTTTAAATTTTTAATAAATAAATTATTTATAATAAATTTGAATTTTATATATTTTTTAATATTTTTTAGTAAGTTAATATTTTAAATTTATTTTCACTATATTTAGTGAGGTTTTTAATTATATATAAAATGTATGCAAGATTAATTAATTTGTATATATTTTTGCATGTATTTCGTGTATATACATACATACATACATAGTACATACATATATATACTATTTGCTTTTAGGCAACTTTTATAAATGTCGTTTCTCATCACATTGTCATTGTCATTGTCGTTGTCGTTACGTTTCTCATTTCTTGTTTTTGGTAACATAGGTGTGTGTGTGTGTGTATTAAAATATATGCAATAATTAATCTTTTAAAATATATATGACTCTCGGCAATTATTATTACAATTGATTTGATAAAATTAATTATTCATATTTATAGTTTATTATATAGCTTAAAAAAAAATAATAAATAGATGTTATGAGCCCAACTGGCTCCTTTAACTATGCTGACATACTGCAAAGATAAAATTTTGGTTTTTTGTGTTTTTTCTTGGTTTTTTTGAGTATTTGTGAATATATATGTACATATGAAAAATAAAATACTGAAATATGAATTGATATTTCATACGATATGACAAAATGACAATTAAGCAAAATTCAATTTAAGCTTGACCAAGTCAGTGCTGCAAATACATAGAGAAAAATGGCATCAATAGCATGAACCTGGAATTGATTTCTCAATGAGCAAGGTTGACCAATTATCACAAAATCGCAGGCCCTTAACAGTGAGCCACAGCAGTCTGAGGAGATGACAATAAGAGCTTTCTACAGCAGCATAACATATGGGGGCTTACACAGCCTGAATTCCCTTCCAAATTCCTGGCACATTCAATGCCAAATACAAAGAATTTAGATGCCTAATATGCAGTCCAAGACAATGCCCAGCAACATGTGGTAATGGCATTAAAATTTAGGAAGTCACACTCCAATGATCAGGAGAACTCTGATGACAGAATACACAAATGAATAAAGTCCAACAGAAAGTGATTTTGGATGCCTAAATCTGAATTCAAAGTGCCCCCCAATGTGTGATAAACACAGTTGTAAAAAAGCCTCAGCCTCAAATGAATAAAAAGCCCTCTCAATGTGCAATTCAAACCTCCAAATAACCGCCTGATTATGCAGATTTGATTAATGCCTAGCAGCAGAGAAATAGGGCATTGAATGCAGGTAATTACAAGGCAAATTGTACTGTGAAACCATGCCAATAGCAGGAAAAATGGCACTCTCAGTCAAGAACTCACAAACACTAAATTCCCCATACAAATCAACCTTGCAGTCACTGGCAAAAGAATAAAGAAGTCACCGACTGTGCAAATAATTGCAAATGATAAAACACAAGAAATGTATTACCAATTTCCCTCAGTGAATAATCACTCCTCAGCTACAGTAAATATAGAAAGGGGAAGCACCAGGATCAAACCTTCGGATCAAACCCTTATACCTCAGCAAGGGGATTAAAATCGCCAACTCATAAACCCTCACAAGAGATAATAAAAAGCAAAATAAACAATTGGATGCTTTTTCTCCCCAAATGGGCTCATGTTTATAACATAATCTGGCACTTAGCTTCTTCATCACTCCTTTCACTTAAGAAGCTTCATCTACTCAACTCGGTTTTATTACATTAATTATCAAAAAGTGTCATTTTAATAATGAAGCCTTAATAATTAACTAATAAATATGAAGCTATCCATTAAATACCCCCATCCAATGTACCAACTGCTAGCGCCACCAACTGCACTGCCAAATATGGCAACTGTTCAAAATAGACCTACTAAAAATAGCAAGTCCATAAATGAGACCTCAAATTTCACTGTCAGCTAACAAAGGTCGTGATGATGATCTGACCTAGCCAACTACTGAAACTCAGCAAAAATGGGAACATTACAATAAATTACAATATAAACTTTATTATAGTATTAATCATATGTTTAATATATATTAAATATCAACATGATTAAATAAGAAAATACAATAAACTATGTTAAAAAATATGTTTATCATATTAATATATAATAAAGCATTGCCGCCTCCTCTAGATCAGATATATTAACGGAAGCCTGGGACTGTTTTTCCGTCTTGTCGTGTGTTCATCCGCAGAATATGGATGAATAGGGGCAGACATTGTCTAGGACAAGAGTCATAGCAAGTTGTTCCTATTTCTATGGGGTCAATCCGGTAGTAGAAACCAGCAAGACCTAGCTAGATGATGTATGTTGGTTGGTAGTGGGAGGAGTACCCAGAGTAGTGGTCTAATCATTTTGTTCCCTACCTAGCTCAGGTGGAATTTCCCTGACACGGCTTAGCAGCAGCCTGAATAAATAAATGCTCCATCGATTGCTAGTTCAATTATTGAACAGCTTCAGATGTGACATATCCGAGCAGTATCCACAGGGCTTCCATGCCTGATTTTGTTTCTCCCAGCATCTGCTTTCACTGGAAAGGTAAAAACTGAGAGGGGTGTATCAGTACTTTTATCCTTTTACCAATTCAAACTTTTAACCATAAAACATGAAACTGTAATTCACATTAACCAATAATGTTCACTTTGTTAGTTTATCAATATGTTGTAGCTATAAATTGCAAAGTAAATAACAGTAAACCATAACACAATTCACCAATGCATAACACAGAGATTTTTGGGCTCACAAAAACCCTTGGTTAGAGGGAAAATTTGCGGTCAGGATGGTACCCTCAACTCTTTGCTACTGCAGAAAGAGGTGCCCAGCTAGAGGCTACAAAATGTCACTTTCTAGGTAACTCACCCGATTAAGAGTGACTAATACTTTGTTAGATGTATTTAAAAGTTCTATTAGGAACTAGTTTGTTTAGAGATTCTAGTAAAGGATTTACAAAAAGCTCAATCTAGAACTTATAAGTCTGATTAGGGACTACCTGGTTAACGGATTTTACAATATCTTGTAGAAACTATTAGGTATTCATACAAGATAGAAAATGACCTGCATGCGCTTTCCTTCCAAAGCTATCAGATCCCTTATTCTCTGCTCTTGATCTCTAATCTCAGATCTCTGCTCTATTTGCTTTTTTGATCTCTCATTTCTCTGACTCCTCGGTTCGCTTATCTGATTGCATAATCCCCGTAACCTTTTTGTCCAATCAGCTCCTTAATGATTTAATCCTTTCTTTTCTTGATCTTGATTCTCGACCTTTGATCTTTTTTCCCTTGCCCTAATTAGGTTTTCCAAAATCTTAATCTTCAAACTTCTTTTTCTTTCTCTTGTTGGTTGCTCCCTCATTTTCTTTGGGACCGATAATTGTTGGCTTCCAATAACTCATATTTCATGTGTATCGATAAACTTCATAACCTTTGTACCAATACTGTCTAGTTCTCTGACAATGTAACACTATTTCTGACAGTATAGAACTGTTTACCTATTATCTTTTCCACTTTACCTTTTGATTCGGTCTGCCCAACTGTCAGACATCAATGACAAAATAACCATCATCATTATCATATGCCAACAATCTCCCCCTTTGGCATTGCTGGCAAAATCTTGTCCATAAAAATTTCAAAATATGTTTAGTATGCTGATAAAATTTCTGATCCAATATATTCCAACTCCATAACGATATTTACTCCCCCCATAATAATAGTCTTTCCAATGTTTTCAAAATGTACTTTCTTTTCTTCTCTACCTTTTTGGATCTTCTCCCCTTTGATGAAATTGGAAAAAATTGTCTTTGTTCTTCTCTCCCCCTTTTTTGGCAACAATGTCAATTGATAATCAAAAGTGTATTTGTCAGGGTTTATACCTGCTAAAGTTTATCAAGGATAAACTGGTATCTATTACCTACATTATTCAATATGTTCTCCCATGATTCCTTCAATGCATTCAAACCAATCATGTGTCCTTGCAAATCAGAAGTTAACTCCTCCAATGCATCAATTGTGCTCAATTCTAGTGTTTGCACTAGTTCTTCTGCCTTTTCCAAATGGGTCTGCATAATGTCCATATGCAATGTAATGATTCCTTGTAGTTCTAGTATCCGCATTCACAATCTCTCCTCTGTTGCTTTAAACTCTTGTTGTTTAGAGATTTATTCCCTCAATTTGATTGAATGCTCCATGAAATGTGAGCTCGAGGATTGTAGGTTGCCAATATGTTGCATTAATTCATTTTGTATCCTATCAATCTTGCCTTCAACATCTCTAGTAAATTCTGTGAAATTACATGAACATTTATACATCGTTGTACCATTCTTCAATGTATCTTTCAGTTCTTAAACAACTTTCAACAGTTCAACTTTTAAAACTGCAATTTTAGTTACCAGTTTCTTTACTAGCTCATCTTCCATCTTCTCAGCTTCTTTGGCCAACTTACCATCCAAATCTTGTCCAGATTCATGAATAAAATCCATATACACTTTCAATTGATCAATAAGTGGATCATCTTCTTTAACTGTAATGTCTGGCACTAACTCTTCAAATAGGTCGAGAGTTCTAGTCAAAACTCTCTTCTTCAACTTGTGTCACTTTGCTTTGTTGATTTCAGCTTTCTTGTCAAGTGCTCTAGCATAGGCTTGCTTGTCTTTGTGGCTTTTGAACATTCTTGGATCCTTCTTCAATATAGAAAATTCAGGACTGTTGTCAATTGTAGGTGCATGTTCCTCTTCATCTTCTTCGAAGATCCTTTTTCTTTAACCTTTAGCAACACCTTCACTAGTGCCTTTATCTGATTTGTCATCTTTCTTTTCCTCTTTCTTATCATCATCCTTCTTGTCCTCCTTATCATCTTCGATTTCATCTTCTCCTTGTCTCTATTGCTCCTCTTTTCCTGTGTCTTCCGGGGCTTGTGGATTGAATATCAGTACTTTGTTCATCATTTCCTTGTTCATCTGTATCCTTGTGCTCATCGGCGTATTGCTCCTTGTCAGTATCTATTTGTTGTTGGTGTGGGAGCAAATGTTGTTGAAACTAATATTGTAGTCTATAAATTAGTCTCCTTTATTCCTGGAGAAACTTCTTCATCATGCTTATTCATTTCTTTTAATATCTCTTTAGTGGATTATAGCTTGGGGTCTGGCAAATCCATAGTCTCTATAGTGACTTGCTGATCCCCTTGTCGGTGATCTGTATCCTTCTCGGTGGATTTGATGGAATTGGTTTTGACTTTGCGAATTTCTCACTCTATAGGACTTACCTATAGTGGTCTCTCCATTATTTCATTCTCATCAATTGTTCTCTCTAGTTCCTTTATTGCCTTTTCTATAACTTGTTCAATTTTGTCCATTGATACATCCGTAACATTTGATGCATCACCAACTAGCTCATTAATAATGAATGTATCATCAACATTTGATTGTCCTGCCTCTGTATAGGCTTGTGATTGTTCTTCACTCAATACTTTCTTCCACAATTCAATAATGTCATGCTGTGACATAGACTCTTCATCTGCTAGTACCATGTCAGTCAGTGTCTTTTGTTCTAAATTCTTTCTTATATTTGACCATGTAAATTTCTGCATCATTGTCTGATAAGTGTGGCACTAATTTCTTTAGTATCTTTATCCTTATCTCCTTAACTCTCTGGAATGCTGAAGTCCATCTGACTAAGAGTCTCATACAATTCTTCAAACACATTTATCCTTTACATCTCCAAGGTATTTGTTGAACTTGAGAAAATGTTTGACAATGGTGTCTTCAATCAATTTCTTATCTTCCTCCACTGATTCGGTAAATGTGGCTGTATTGATTCTTCCAAATAATCCAATCTCATTTATATACTCAACCATCTCAATGTTGAATTTGTAGCATCTCTCGGATATCTTATATCTGATTATTGCTCAGAAGAAACATTAGATACTCATATACATATACGTGTATATATAGAGAGAGTATCTTAATTGACTATACAAACTGATTCGATCTATTTCAATCTCTGTTATAATGCAACAATCATACTATTATAAATATGATTCTGTTATTCACTGTTATCGTGAGCTACTTCATTATATTATATCATCGACTGAGATCGGGTATTGTGAAAATATAAGATGCCAATCATGATCGGGTCTCTTTGAAGCACATAACCACCAAATGTGGTTAAGGATAATGAATCATTACTAATGGTTAAGGATCATCTCATGTAGAGACATGACCCTACGGGCCCAAAGGGCACGTAGAGTCATGTCTCTACATAAGACACAACCATTCAATCCTTATATATACTGTGTGGCATGATCATTTGGAAACACATCAGACAACTCATGTTATTACCTGCAATCTGCATATATATGTTCACCTGTGATTAAGAAGAAAGCATCAGCATTGTTCATTGAAATATTTAAATACAAGTAAAATATCAGAATTCATGTTAAGCAATCTATCTATGTCCCTGCTGTGATTGATATCAGAATTAGAGCAGTCAGATCCATCATCATCTAGATATAAATTGAAGGATAACATTCTACCTCTGATCTCATATTCCTTAACATGGTCTCAGAGCCTTGTTGGTAGAAAAAATATTAAACTGACAGTGACAGGTGATTCAAGATCACTGAAATTTTCTTTATTCGCCATATCAACTATGGTAAACAGTATCAGAGTTGACGATGGACTAGAAGGTGCCTCTAACTTTAGTTCATGGAAAATTCAAATCACAGCAATACTTCAAGAACTTGAATTGGAGTCATTTATAGAGGAAAACAAGGAAATACCTAAAGATGAATCAGAAATGATAACATGGAAAAGACTGAATAATAAGGCTAAGAAAATTAAAGATCATAGTCTTCCATGAATAGAAAAAGTAACAATTGCTTATGATGTGTTCAAAGCTATTCAAGATATATTTGAGATAAACAATGCAAGCAGATTGCTTACAATAAAACAACTCCTAAACATCAAGATGGACAAAGGAGATACAATCTCATCCTACTTCTCAAAAATCTCTGAATTAAGAGATCAACTCTCTACCATTGGAAATAATGTAGAAGATGTGGAATTATCTCTAATAGCCCTTAAAGGACTGCCAATTTCATGGGAGTCATTTATTCAATGCATTAGTTGTCCCTCTATACCCGTATAGTCAACAATGGAGCCTCTAGACATAAAACCGGATTTAGAGATAAATTTGAGACTCTTGAAGAATATTCAACTGAAGAAGTGACAATAGGCGAGAACTCTACTTACCTTGTGAAAGGAATTGGAACCTATTCAATACAACTAAGTCCCGGAGTTAACTTACACTTAAAAGATGTCTTATTTGTTCCCAAAATCAAGAGAAATCTTATCTCTATATCTGGTCTAGCACATCAAGGGTATCGGGTTGCCTTTCAAGAAAATAAGGTCCTATGCTAGTCTAAAAATCCAAACATTAAAAATGCAATTTCTATTGGATTTAGAGAGTAATTCCACAAATCTAGCCCTAACCCATGAAATTGGGAAGAGAAAAGAGATTTAGCATAGAAAACTACGGCATCTAAATTTTGAGCTTTACCTTCTATAGAGAATATTGTAAAAGGCTTACCTAACCTTAAACCTGAACATGAAGGAATATGTAAAAGGTGTGCATTAGAAAAGAACCCTAAAACTCCCTTTCATCCTAGTGAACATAAATCTAAGAGCATTCTTAAACTCATTCATACCGATCTTTTTGGACCCATGTCAGTACCTTTATTAGGAGGATACTCATAATACATCATCTTTGTGGATGATTATTCTAGGAAAATCTGAATATATTTCCTCAAACTAAAAGAGTCAAATGAGGTTCTATCCAAATTTAAAGAATTCAAAGCCTTAGTTGAATATCAAATTAGGAAGAAGATCAAAATTCTAAGATCTGATAATGGAGGAGAATATATCTCCAAGAACTTCAAAGAGTTTTCTATATCTGTTGGGATTAAGAGGGAGTATACTGTACCATATAATCCTCAACAAAATGGAGTAGCAGAAAAAAAAAAACTATCATTGAAGTAGTTAAGGCAATGATGCATGATCAAAATATGCATACAACATTATGGGTTGAAGCATCTAATATTGATGTATACATTCAAAACAGATGCCCTCATGCAATTCTAGAAACCATAACACCTAAAGAGGTCTTCAAGAAACAAACCTAATTTAAGTCATTTACGAATCTTCGATTGTACTGTATATATATCCATATTCCTAAGGAGAAAAGAACTAAACCAGAGCCCTTGGGAAAGAAAGGCATATTTGTTGCCTATGGTGCTTCTTCCAAAGCCTACAAAGTATATGTGGCAGGATCAAGGATAATTGAAATTAATAGATATGTTAAGTTTGATGAAGATATTGCATATAAAACTTCTAAAGATATAGAAAAACCTAATGATGACTCCATTTCTAAGAATGACGAAAGTTCTATTATTGAGAGGGAGAGTGGTACAGAAGATAATGGACCCACTACACATAATCCTAAGGATAACCCAAACCTACTCAGTAAGAAAAGGCACTTATGGGCAAGAAAAATGTTTGAAGAAAACAATTTGGCCCCTAATGAAATACTTAGAGAAACCAAGAAGACAAGAAACCATTCATGTTATGTTACTCACTTAAGAAAACAATTTGGCCCCTAATGAAATGCTTAGAGAAACCAAGAAGACAAGAAACCATTCATGTTATGTTACTCACTTAAATGAGTCCAGCAATTTAGAACCTTCAGATGTTGAAGAAGCTCTAAAATCCTGAGCCTAGAAAGATGCCATGATAGAGGAGTATCAATCTATTTTGAAAAATAATGTTTGGGATATTGTGCCAAGACCCAAAGACAAATCAATTGTCTCCTTGAGATGGTTATTTAAAATCAAACATGCCCCTGATGGCAGTATTGAAAAACACAAAGCCTAATTTATGGCTAGAGGATTTTCACAGAAGGAAGGAATTAATTATGAAAAAACATTTGCTCCTGTTGCCCATTACACATCTGTCAAAACCATAATTGTAATAGTTGCATCCAAAAGTTGGAAAGTGCATCAAATGGATGTAAAGACGGCATTCCTGAATGGAGTCATTAATGAAGAAGTATACCTGGAACAACTAGAAGGGTTTGTTATCCATGACAAGAGATCACATGTGTGCAAACTGAAGAAAGCTCTCTATGGTCTTAAACAAGCCCCCAAGGCATGGTATGAGAGAATAGATAGCTACCTTATCAAATTTGGGTACTCAAGAAATGAAGCAGATCCTAGCATATACTTCAAGAAATTAGAGGGAGATATGTTAATACTAGTTCTCTATGTTGATGATCTCCGGATAACAAGCAAAGACCATCTTATTGTTAAATGTAAGCAAGAACTCGTATTTAAATTTAAAATGAAAGATTTAGGTCCTCTACACTACTTCTTAGGATTAGAAATAAGGCGAAAGGAAAAATACATTTTCCTAAACCAAGGGAAGTATACCACTGACATATTGAATAGATTTGGCATAATGAACTGCAAACCATTATCCAAACCTATGGAGACAAATCTTCATAAACTCAAAATTGAGGCACACAAGTCTAAGGCCATTGATCCTACATATTATAGATAGATATTGGATCCTTAATGTACTTAGTGAACACTCGTCCTGATATTTGTTATACTACAAATGCACTAAGTCAGTTTATGTGTGAACCTAAGAAGATTCACCTCATGCCAGCAAAGCACATTTTGAAGTACTTGCGAGGCACTATTGGATTTGGTCTGAAATATGACAAAGTTGAGTTACAGCGTCATGGATATTCAAATTCTAATTGGGCCGGATGTTCTATTGATCAGAAGAGCACCACAAGATGTTGTTTTAGTCTTCGATCTGCAATGATATCCTGGTTTAGTAAGAAGCAATCCTCTCTCGCTCTATAAGCTCCACTAAGGCAGAGTACATAGACGCATTCATGTGAGCTCGAGAAGTAGTATGGTTAAGGAAGTTACTAGTTGGGCTATGTGGGAAGCCTCTAAAACCTACAGTTATACATTGTGATAATCAAAGTTGTATCAAACTCTCAGTGAATCCAGTCTTCCATAACAGATCAAAGCATATAGAGATACATGTCCACTACATTAGAGATATGGTAGATAGAGGTGTCATCAAGTTGGAATACATCGGCACTGAAGAGTAGTCTGCAACATATTCACCAAGCCTCTTGCAAAGTTGAAAGTGGAATACTTCAAAGGAAAACTTGGTATGACATATTATAATTGTAACTCCTATTGTTTTAAAGAGTTACTATTGTGCACACGTGGTTGTTTATGAAAGGTGACAATCTTTCATTTTATGAGATGTTAGGTCTCTATTGTAAGGTTGAAGACCTTAGCAATAGATTGTCCTATTATACTAGACTTCATTAAATTGTTGTCGCAGAATATGCCAAATAGTATGACAACAGAAGTATCATGACTGACTTCTATTGTTGTCCTAGGATGAGCCAAAAGTCATGATACAACTTGTGTTGCTTTTTCCCTTGAGTTTTTGATCCATTTGTCATAAGAAGACTATGAGGACTTGTTGTCCTAGACTGTGCAAGAATTCATGACAATGATAAGAATCATGATAGACTACCTTAGTCCCAGAATGAGTCGGAGATCATGATTCTATATTACTTTAAGATCAAGATAAAAATCTGATAGACTATACCCAGTTATTGTCCAAAGGAATGTACCAGATATCAGATAATTGTCTTGATGAGCATTTGAACCTTAAATTGATGAAATCTAAATCATCGTTTTTTGTGAGATAGTCGTATCCTCCCTCTCTAAGAGGAAGTGTTGAATTTGTAGCATTTATCGGATATCTTATATCTGATTATTGCTCAGAAGGAACATTAGATACTCGTATACATATACATGTATATATATGTGTGTGTGTGTATAGACATACATACATACATACATACATACATACATATATATATATATATAGAGAGAGAGAGAGAGAGTAGATAATTGTTTTTTGTGAGATAGTCATATCCTCCCACGCTAAGAGGAGTGTTGAATTTGAAGCATTTGTTGGATATCTTATATCTGATTATTGCTCAAAAGGAACATTAGATACTCATATACATATACGTGTATATATATGTGTGTGTGTGTAGACATCTATATATATATATATATATATATATATATATATATATATATATATATATATATATATATATAGAGAGAGAGAGAGAGAGAGAGAGAGAGAGAGAGAGAGAGAGTATCTTAATTGACTATACAAATTGATTCGATCTGTTTCAATCTCTGTAATAATGCAACGATCATACTATGGAATATGATTTTTTACTCATACTATGGAATATGATTTTTTACTCAATGTTATCGTGAGCTACTTCATTATGCTATATCACCAACTGAGATCAGGTATTGTGAAATATAAGATGTTAATCATGATCAGGTTTCTTTGAAGCACATAACCACTGAGTGTGGTTAAGGATAATGAATCATTACTAATGGTTAAGGGTTGTCTCATGTAGAGACATGACCCTACGGGCCCAAAGGGCACGTAGAGTCATATCTCTACATGAGACACAACCATTCAATCCTTATATATATTGTGTGGCATGATCGTTTGGAACGCATCAAACAACTCATGTTATTACCTGCAATTAATAAGAAAGCATCAGCATTATTCATTGAAAGATTTAAAAACAAGTAAAATATTAGAATTCATGTTAAGCAATCTATCTATATCCCTGCTGTGATTGATATCAGAATTAGAGTAGTCAGTTCTATCATCATCTGGATATAAATTAAAGGATAAAATTCTACCTCTGATCTCATATTCCTTAGCACTCAATCGGTGTCTTTGGTAACTTGAATGTTTTCTTTCCTATTCATCTTCTCTATTTAATAATCTCTGTTTCTGATTTTGTTTCTTCATCTATTACAACTGGTTGTTTAATGGTCAGTGGAGTCCTTGTTTGACCCAGAGTACTTGTCCTATCATATAGTACAAATTGTGGTTGTCTCTTTGTAGTTATCCTTTTCTTTGGTGTTTCCTCAACCTCTGTTTCGAATTTGCTGACAGTAGGTGTTTTTATTATCTCTTCTTTTGCTTCACTTTTTTCAACTTCTTGTATTTCCAGTAAGGCTAGTGACTCAGTAGGTTTATCATTGTGCTTTGTTCTCTTCCTTTTCGGTGTAGAAGGGAGTTCCAATGGCTTCTCTTCAGGCTACTCTTCTATCTCTTCTATCCGTGAGATACTTTTCCCTTTCACCACTAACATATTTTGCTTCAAAATTTTCTAACATTTTTCTCTTTTTCCTATCAATTTTTGGCTTCTTAATATCCAAAGTTATTCTTCATTATGCCTTCATAGTTGCTGAAACGTTTAGCCTGTTTATATTCAGGCAAGCTGAGTATATAGTCATCACATCCAATTATGTCCTTTTCAGTCACTTCATAACCAAATGCTGGTACCCATGAGGTCCTTGGCTCAACAAGTTGTACCTGCAAGTATCAATGTCTACCAGAAAACGAAGCATATCCTAGCACTTCACAACTACAGCAGGGGATATCCGATAACATTCTTGCATTTTAATTTGAAACTCTTAAAAATAACCTCACATTATCTTTTTAAACTCATCCCCCAATTGCTCAATAAACTCATCAATCTGATATAACATGGGCCTATCTAAACTCTAATTTACTTACCCTATTCCCAGAAAGAAGTTTTTGACATAGAAAAATAAATAAACAAGTAAAGATCCGTACTTAACCTCTTTCTTCCAGTTTTTCTTCAATCTTCTCATATTGGCAAGCAATTGCATCCTTGTCATTTTGGCCAAGTCATAATGTTTGCCCAATTTGGCAACCTTATGCTACATGTACAGCACTCCCCGGTACGTTGTTGGGTCTTCTTGACTGGTATACCTTGTAACCAATTATCAATAGTGCGAACCTTGTCTCCATATCTATGATCTTGTCAACTCTCTGAGCTTGACCATCCTTTACAGTTTCAATAATACTCTCCACTTCATCAATATTGTTCATTCACAAAGTGCATTCATTCCTTCAGCCAATAATCTAGTGACCACATGAATTAGGTCTTTGGTGATCTTCACTAGTTTCTCCTCAGCTAACCATAGAAACTGATCATGTACCCAACCTAACGCAGCGCAAATCAAGTCTTTGTTGAAGACTTTTGGCAAAAAGACCATGTGGGTTAAACCCTTTGTCTCAAGATGTTTATGTACATCCTTTCGAATTCCATTGACACACAGCTTCTCATTGTATAATTTCTTAATTTCCACATCATCCAATTCAGTAATTTTGTTATGAATGAAGGTTTTGATGTCCTCAATCAGCATCACTCTCAGTGGTAGAGATGATAATGCTCCGATGTTATCTTTTTGTGATGCCTTCAGAGAGCATAACTTGAAATTTGGCACTAGCTCATCATTGATACTAATTACAACAGGGTTCTCGATTCTAGCTTGCATTATATCCAAAAGATTTTGATTTTTCTCAGAAACATCACTCGTTCACTAAGATTTCCTACACCTCAACTCACTCCACAAAGCTAGGGTACGTAATGCTTTTTCATCACTCTTTCAACAACTTCTAACTAATAGCAATTCGGAAATTATAGCACTAATTACTCAAATTCAGCTCAAACATTTGCTATTCAGAAAATAAAAGGTGAAATTGAATAGGTTCAACACATATTTATCTGTCAAAAGTGTACAAATGACTACTTTTGCGATAAATGCTTTTGTAGATAGTGTCCTGCTGATAATGATCGTTTACCTGATTGTAATACCCTTTACCGAGTATATTTCTTTTTTCCGATAACCAAATGTATTTACCAATAACTCTAAATGATATAGAGATATCCATATTCATT
Source organism: Cupressus sempervirens (assembly GCA_028749045.1). Classification (NCBI taxonomy): domain Eukaryota; kingdom Viridiplantae; phylum Streptophyta; class Pinopsida; order Cupressales; family Cupressaceae; genus Cupressus; species Cupressus sempervirens. Next base: position 380,368,756 of record CM053791.1, read on the forward strand.
TGCCTTTCATCAAGTGTATTATTGATAGTTTCTACTACATCTTAATATGCTAATATATGTTGCAAATCATCTTTTATAAGGGACAAATAGATTCAACACTTTTCTTTTAGGTCCCTAAGAAAAACTTGCTTAGTTTGATGATGAATCCTCCTACCCAGAGGTTGGAGGGTTACCTGTTGGTGCATTCTTTTCCTCCTCCTTGATCTAGATTTTCTTCATGGCATTCCTCACCTATTCTTGATTGATTGTTGCTTTTCCCTTGTTATCGATATTGTTGGGTTGTCGGTATCTGCAATTTTGTGCTAAATGTCCATATATATGACCAATGAAGCATGCCATACCTGTTGTCCTCCAACGTCCAGAATTGACTCTAGGATTTCTTAGTCTATAATTCATTGTCGTATGTCCAAAATGTCCACATATATTGCGCATAGCTGGAATATTTCCTTCTGTTATCAATGTGCTTATTGGTTTATTTGATATTCTTGTCAGTGAAACTCTAGATCTGCAATGTTCAACATTATGTCCATACTTATTACATGCATAATAGTAACCTGCAAAGCTTCCTTCAGATTATATGATGCTAGTTCTTGATCTGCATTCTCTAGCTTGATGTCCAAACTTATTTCTATCATAGCTATGTCCATGGAATGGCATAATTCTTGGAACATTTACTAATCTACTTCTACAAACATTTGATGTATGACTAAGCTTTCCGATGTTGTAACAAGAAAGTCTAGTAGGTTTCTTACCTTGTACATGGACAAACTCCTTTGGCTTTTGTTATAGATCATCTGCTACCAATTTTGAAGGTTCTTTGATTTCAAATTTGTTGTTACCGGTATATCCTAGGCCAGTTGTGTCTCCAAATCTTTGACTCCTCAGCTACTCATCAGCTTTCTACATGCTTAGCTCAAATCTTGTGAGTCTTTCATTGACCTCTTTTTCAATTTTCAAGTTGTTCTTCAAGTTTTGTTGGCTAAAAATTTTATATGTCATTGACTACGACTTACAAAATTGTGACATTAGGCAAGATTTCATGAGATTTATCTCTCCTCTCAGCAATAGGGGAGGCTCCCTTCTTACCGTAGGTGGCTTCAACAGAAACTTAACTGAAATTACAAAAAGGAAGGTTCTTTTAATCAATTCCTCTTTTTCAAGGATGATTTGCATACAGCTCTAACTTTCCAACTTAACAAAAAGTACCTTATTACTATGATAATATTGGTGAACCCAAAATTGACGTAAGAACAACACCATGGGCAGCAATTTACTTTTATATTTTGTGAAACAAAAACAAGAACCCAAAGTCTCCTACATTTGTCTCGAATAAGGATTCAAGCAGAATAAACAGTAAGGTACAAAGTCTCTTACTGGATGCTCTTAAAAAATTTAGTAAAAATACTTACAACTGAAGCCCAAAGTCTTCAACTATAAGTCATTGCAGCCACTACTATCTATTATAATTTGTCCTCCTACGGCACAAAGTCTTGAAAAGTTCAAATCGGCTCTGAATGCAATAGGTAGCTCAAAGTCTGCATGATTAAATTCAAATCCCTCTTGATCAAAGCTCCAAAACTCACAATCAATATCCTGAAAATGTCGTCATATTACACCTTGAATCAACACAAAGTTTGAAAGCAAGTTGCCTTTTTTATTTATAGCAATTTAGATTTACATCCAAGCACAAAGTCTTAGAATGCACATATAAACTGGCAGGATTTTCTTCCCTTGCCAAAAGATTATTATTTACGACAAGCTCCATCCTTTATATAGGAAAATAGGAGATGGAGAGGTGGAGGAAAAAGAGGAAATTTTCAACCACCTTGACTTATTCTCTAACAAACTTCTAACGAATTTGACTTCTTCAAAGTTGCATACCTAATGCGATTGCAACTTGACTACATGAGTTGACTGTACAAGGGGTCATTCTAATCTAAAGCATATGAAATTTTTGAATCCTTGAGCCCAATTAGACAGCTAAGCAATGTGATAAGACCATTGATCTCCTCCTTGAACTCTGACCTCCGCATGCCCTTAGGGAAAGATTGGGCATCCTTTGGATAAGCCCGTTGTCGTTAATGAATTTGATGCAGTGATAACTATCTTCTGCTTCAAGGCTTTTTGTGTAGTGATGCTTGTGACAAATAGAGTGTGAGGAACATGAAAAATACGATCAATAGTCTTTGGATCAAGATTAATGATGGTATTGTCATCTTAGTCCCTAATAGTTCTAGAGGTTTCATCAAATGTTTGGCGCATACAAGGATGAACTCGGGTTCATGAGCCACCACGAGAAAGGTAGATAACAAATGAATATGACTTTGTTTGATCCAAGTCATATTCTTAGTGGCTTCAACATTGACTCTTATAAGAAAATCTTCCATATTCATGTGCGCTACATCTGTATCTCGAACCTCGTCATTGCAGAAAGTTACTTGTGATGGTGGGATGGAGTTGTGGTACTAGTCATATTGGTACTTCATATTTTTATTATCTTTGCCTTTTGTTGATGCAAGCTCTTTTGACATTGCCAAGTGATGTACCTGTGCAACTGCTATGTGAAAGTTTCATAGAGTAAGAACACAATCGTATGAGAGTCCACAGAAACTTTTGTTGTGTAATAAACATAGATTTGGGCAAAGCATGAATAGGGAAAGTGTATGAACTGATTGCAATAAGCAAATGGGTCAAGCTCAGAAGGGCTAAAATAAATAGCTAGAATAGCCAAAGACAGGTTTTCTGAAGTGGACTGCATACACGAATAGCGAGCTTTAGAATGTGCAAATGAGGAGTAAAGTGTAATGAAAATGGAAACATAGCATGCTTTAATAGGCATAAGTCATGTTCTGTATCCCTTTAATAGGCATAAGTCATGCTATGTATCCAGCAAGCATGTGGGAAAAAAAAAAATTCAACCATAGGGCAGCCATATAGAGGCCAATGGAAAGCATATTGATGAGACTTGCACTTGCATTCTCATTGAGGAAGGACTTGCCCTGCTTATGAAGAGAAAGCCTAAAGGTACAAAAATCTTGAAGTGTTGGGACTTGTAATGAATATGCTCATTATTCTTCTAGATGTCCTACAAGAGTAAGGAAGTCTAGAAATCCCTATAAATCGAGAATGCCTAAGGATTGTTTTTGTTGATGAGGAAGAATTTAATGCTAAACTTAAAGAAATCTTGAGTGAAAGTGATGATGAAATAGGATTTATTGCTATTAATGTAGAAGCCCTAAAAAAAAAAAGTTAGAGAAGAAAAAACATTTATATCACACGTTGAAAGGAAGAAATCTGATCAGATTATAGATAGTAGTTGTTCCTATTACATGATTGGACATATGAATAAGTTTGTTGAATTCAATAGCTATGATGGAGGAGTAGTTAGAATTGGAAATAATGCAGCCTATCATATAGAAGGAAAATGATCTATTACACTTAATGGAAAGCCTAGCACAGATGATGTTTATTTTGTGGATGGTTTAAAACACAATTTTTTGAGTGTTGGACAGCTAGTGGATAAGGGATATCAGTTGCCGTCCATAGAGAAGACTTTCATTATCAAAGATAAAGATGGCATGTTGATAGGTACTAGTATGATGTGGGTAGCATTTCTTAGAGCAACATACGAAGCTTTTCATAAATTCAAGATATTCAAGAGTAGAGTTGAGAATGAATCTGATTCAAAAATTAGATGTTTGAGATTAGATAGAGGAGGAGAGTTTGCTTCAAATGAGTTTAACAATTTTTCTGAAGATAATGGTATAAAGAGACAACTCTCAACCCTTAAAACACCTGAACAAGATGGGATAACAGAAAGGAGAAATAGATCAGTAACAAATACAGCAAAAGTAATGATGCTTGAAACAATGTATCAAAAACCTTTTGGAGAGGAGCAGTAAATTCAGCAGTATACACTATGAACAGAGTACAAATCAAACAAGGCACGGTAAGACACCTTATGAACTTTGGTTTGGACATACGCCTTCTATTAAGTATTTTAAAATCCTTGGAAGCAAATGTTACATTAAAAGAGATGATGATGTTGGAAAGTTTGATTCAAGAAGGGAAAAAGGTATGTTCCTTGGATATTCATTGAAAAGAAAAGCATGCAAATGTTTTTATCAGAGAACTAAAACTATTGTTGAGAGCGGTAATGTGAGAGTTAATGAAAAGTTTAGAATTCAGGAAAAGATACTTGATTGTAACTCTGATGAGGAGACTAATACAAGACCTAGCAAAGAAAATGTTGAGCAAGAATTGTTTTATGAGATTGACACTGATTTGCAGACTAAAATTTGAAGAGAAGAATAAGGAGAAGAACCTAGATCTGAACCTAGAGCAGAAATCAGATTTGAAGCAATAAAGCCTAACAGATATTTGATAAAGAATCACTGTGCTGAACTAATCATTGGAAGCAAAGACAGAGGAATTGTGACAGGAAAAAAGCTAGAAGAAGAACTATGTTTAATTTCTCATGTTGAGCCTAAGATTGTTGATGAAGCTTGCAAGGATGATAATTGGATTAAAGTTATGAAAGAAGAACTACAACAAATTGAGAAAAAGAAAGCATGAGAATTGGTTCCCCTAAGGATAAGAATGTTGTTAGAACTAAATGGGTATTTAGGAACAAGATGAAGTTGTAAGAAAAAAAGCAAGATTGGTATGTAAATGTTACTCGCAACAAGAAGGAATTGAATTTGAAGAAACTTTTGCCCCTGTTGCTAGATTAGAAGCAATGAGAATGTTTTTGGCATATGCAACTAACAAGAATTTTATGGTTTATCAAATGGATGTCAAATCAGCTTTTTTGAATATTGAACTAGAAGAAGAGGTATACATTGAGCAGCCTAATGGTTTTACTTTGACTAACAAAGAGGATATGTTTTGCAAAACAACGAAGACATTGTATGGACTAAAACAAGCACCTAGAGCCTGGTATGCAAGATTGGATTAGTATTTGACAAGTTTGCAATTTGTGAAAGGTAATGTTGATAATAATTTGTATTTAAAAAAGAATGATAGTGGCTTATTGATTGTTGAAGTATTTGTGGATGACATAATTTTTGAAGGTAATGATGAAGCAAGTAAAGTATTTTCAAAGAGATGAAATAATTTGAAATGAATATGATTGGTGAGATGAAGTACTTTTTGGGATTGCAGATTGTACAAAACAAAAATGACATTTTCATATTACAAGCTACGTATCTTAAAGACTTATTGAAGAGATTTGGTTTGGAAAGTTGTAAACCTGTTGGAACACCTATGGTAATTGGATATAAATTGTCTAGCAAAGATGAATCCCCTACTGTTGAGAAGAAAAAGTACAAATCTATGATTGGTGGATTGCAATATCTGACACACACTCGACTTGATATAACTAGTGCAAATGGAATTGTGGCAAGATTTCAAGTAGATCCTAAAGAGATGCATTATGCAGCAGTAAAAAGAATTTTCAGATATTTGAAAGGGTCACCTAATTATGTATTATAGTATGGTACATCACATGACTTTACTTTATGTGCATACACTGATGTTGATTGGGCAAGAAGTGTAGATGACAGAAAGAGCACCAGTGGTGAAGCATTTTTTTTGGGAGGAAGATTAGTTTCTTGGCCAAGCAAGAAACAAGATTGTATTTCACAAAGTACAGCAGAAGCAGAGTATATAGTAGCAACAAATAGTTGTAATCAGATCATTTAGATGTAGAAAATGTTGAAAGACATTGGAATTGAGTTTGCAAAGCCTATTATCATACATTGTGATAACACAAGTACAGTGAGTATGTCAAAGAATCCAGTATTACATTCAAAGAGAAAGCATATATCTATTAAGTATCACTTTTTGAGAGAGAAAGATGCAGAGAAAGAGATCAACTTGGAGTATGTTAGCACAAAGGAGTAGATAGCAAACATATTTACAAAACCTTTAGGGAAGGACACATTTGAGTACTTGAGAGTTATGCTTGGGGTTATGCCCCAACCTACTTTTGAGTAGTTGACGCAAAGATTACAGTAGTCCAGTGGTAACAGAGCACTATTTCTTTATCTGGATTGGATGTTTGAAGCTTCTCCTATGGGGAAGTATTTGTGTTTGAGTTGTCATGAAGGACTCTTTGTACTAGTATTTAATAGTGTTTTTGAACACTTGAGCTTATTACAGATCATAGTTAGAGAATTGACATAATGATACCTTTGTCCTTGACATCAATGGGGGAAAGTAACACATGAAAAACACCCTTTGATATGGGAAGAGTAACACATGGAAGATAATCCTTTGGAGGAGAGATGTTTCTGAGGGAGAGACTCATGTTGATTGATGAACAGGATTTGAAAACATGTTGATGTATGAGGGAGATTAACACCTTCCTTGTGCATGATGGTTAGAGTGTAGATGAAATTGCAATTGCAATAGAGATACATTTGGTATTTATGCAACTTAGATGTTTTTCATCTATGTTGCCATGAATGCTAAAGGAGGAGATTGTTAGCATGAATGGTGATGATATTCCTATGGGGACGTGTATCCTAGCAGTGTAGGAGACATGTTTCAATGGTTATGTGTTGCATTCTTGACAATGTTTATCATTGATGTCAGCATACTAGTTATTTTGTGAAAACTAGCAGAGCAACAAATAGAATTTGGCTACACACGGTTCAAGGATTGAGGATTAGCTTATGTGCACGTGGAATTATGTTCTAGAATATGTCTAGATGCTACAACTAAGAGCACATTCAGAAATATGAAGATTGGATAGAGTTATGAAGGATTTGGTGAAAGTAGCTTACAAACAACGTTTCTAGAAAGCGGGTACTAATGTTTGGATTTTATCTCCTAATGCAAGAGCATCCTGGGTTTCCTAGTAATCCTGCACTTTTGTTCATTCTGTCAGTTGCTACCGAGTTCTTAAGTTGATACCGAGCCTTTGGTTGCCAAGTGATCCTATGGGTGTTGAGCGATTCCTTTGGTTGCCGAGTGATCCTTTGGGTGTCGAGTGATTCCTTTGGTTGCCGAGCTCCGTTGGTTACCGAGTGATTCTTTAGTTGCCGAGTTTGGAGTTGTTGCCGTGTGCTTCCTTTGGATGCAGAGTTCGTATGGATTTCAAGTGCCAGTTTGGAAAAAAAACTTTCAATTGCCGAGCAATTTGTACCTAGTTCCAATTTGGGCCGACTTTGTTCGCATTTAATCTTGATATAGGTAGTTATATTTGCTAAGAGCCGACTTATGGCTTCTCTATGTTCTAGAACGTTCTGTAAGTTGTTTTGGCAAGTATAAGTAGAGTGTTTAGTTTGAGAGTAAAACAAGCAAGAAAGAAGGAAAGAAGTAGCAAGCAAGAAGTAGAAAGAAAGAAGGAAAGTGCAAAATTGCAGCTAGATCGTGCATCTGAATATAATTGTATCTGGCCGTAAATCAGAAGGCCTTACAGTTGGGCACGTATGTTGTTCGTTTTATGAATCAATAAAATCTTTGTTCTCTCTCCTTGGTGTTGTATTCGTGTTGTGTTTCCTCTGTGTTGACTCTTGCAGGTTGAATTGGATAGTTGGGTTTGCCCTAGGCCCTGGTTATTCCTGTTGCTCCCTACGTCAGGTAGTATCAAAGCGTGTGGTCTGTCCTTGTGGAGATTGGATCCTGTAGAACCCTGTATCAAATTTGGTTGTAGGGTGGCAAATCTGAGTATTTGACCTATAACTTGCAGAGGGTTACGATCTTGCAGGAACCTGATTTTTAGAGATGGTTCGAGGTAGAGGAAATGTTGATAATGCAATATTGGATACATTGAGACAAATTACAACCAGAATAGATGTTGTGGAGACAACCCAAAGGAGAGGAGCACATCTTGATGATGTAAGTGATGATGAAGCAGTAGCACCAAACACTAATCCAGAACCTGAAGAAGATCAAGATGAAGCAAGGTTATTGAGAGTGATGTCTAGAGCAAACTCAAAGCCTAATAGAAACTGTCCCTTATGATGGAAAATTGGATACCAATGTTGTGTTAGATTGGATCTCAAATATGGAGAAATTTTTTGAGTATGAAAACACTCCTGATAATAAGAAGGTGAAGATTGCAGTCACTAGGTTGAAGGGTCGTGCCTCACTGTGGTGGGAGCATTTACAAACTGATAGACAAAGGAGAGGAAAGGAGAAGATCAAAACTTGGCCAAAGATGGTGAACAATGTAAAGAACAAATTCCTTCCTACTGATGTGTGAAGGAGTATACTGAGGAATTCTATAGATTAGACATCAGATCTGGACATGTGGATGATGATATTGAGAAAATTGCAAGGTACATAAATGGATTGAGATCTGGAATTCAAGATGAAATAAGTTTTGTGAAAATTGGAGAGTGTGGAAGAAGCATATCAATATGCCCTGAAAGCTTAGGAGATCTTAGCAAAGAAGCATGAACAAAGACAAAGAAGTAGAGGTGGTCGATTCCAGAGAGGCAGAGATAGATCTTATGGTGAAGGTGGCAGATTTGACAATTTTGTGCAGGATAAAAGCAAATCTGAATGGAAGAATGATGACAAAGGCAAGACCGAGTGGAAAAGTGGTAATTCTTACCGAGGAAGAGGTAATTCTTATTCTAGAGGTGGATTTCATGGTAATTGTTTCAGATGTGGTAAAAAAGGACATAGATCTTTTGAATGTAGATCTTCTGAAATTGGGCAAGGTAATAGAAATGTTGTGATTCAAGGAGATGATGTGAATTCACCAAATGGACCTGAGACTAGAGGAAATCTGATGGTGAGAAGAATCTTATGTAATAAGGGAAGTGATGAAGAATCTATTTTAAGGAGAAGTCTTTTCAAGACAAGATGTAACATGGCTGGAAAATGCTGCAAAGTGATCATTGACAATGGAAGTTCTACAAATTTGGCATCAAAAAAGCTGGTTACAAAGTTGCAATTGTAGAGGCTGAAGCATCCTAAACCGTATCATGTTTCGTGGATCAAACATGAGCATAAGATATTGGTAAGTGAACAATGCCTAGTGGAGTTCAAGATTGGACATTACTTTGATGAAGTTTTATGTGATATTATACCCATAGATTGTTGTCATATTTTGTTGGGTAGACCTTGGCAATATGATAGATATGTTGTACATGATGGAAGATTGAGTCAATATACTCTTTGGGTAAATGGGAAGAAACAAATATTGTTGCCTTTGATTGAAAGTCCAGATGAGGTCAATTGTACTGCAATAAGAGTTTGTATGGTTAATGGAAAGAAATTTGAAAAGGAAGTAAAGAAAAATCAAGTTTGTTTTGCTATAGTTCCTAGAAGACCAAGTGTCCGTAGTAATGACCGAGCAATAGAAGCTAGTAATGACCGAGTGACAATAGATAGTGGTAGTCGAATACCAAAAGAAATTGCAGAGTTGCTAAATGAGTATAAAGAGATTGTTGCACAGGATATACCTGATGGTTTACCTCCAGTAAGAAGCATAAGTCATTGTATAGATCTGATTCCTGAAGCTAGTTTGCCGAACAAAGCACCATGCATATTGACACCTACAGAGAATGAAGAACTTAATAGACAAGTGCATGAGTTGTTGCAAAAAGGTTTGATCAAAGAAAGCTTGAATCCATGTGCTATACCTACTGTATTAGCACCTAAAAAGAATGGAGAATTGAGAATGTGTACTGATTCCAAAGCTATTAACAAGATAACAGTGAAATATAGGTTTCTTATGCAAACGATGGATGACATAATGGATTGTTTGAATGAAGCAAAGTATTTTACCAAGATTGATTTAAAGAGTGGCTATCATCAAATCAAAATTAGAGAAGGTGATGAATGGAAGACTGCTTTCAAGACAAAAGATGGTTTATATGAATGGTTGGTTATGCCTTTTGGTTTGACTAATGCAACTAGTACTTTCATAAAGTTGATGAATGAAGTTTTGAAAAGATTCTTGGGTAAGTTTGTGATTGTTTATTTGGATGACATTCTAATATTCAGCAAGACTAAGGAAGAACATCTTGAGCATATTAGACAAGTATTGCAGAGGTTGAAAGAGAAAAAGTTGTTGATTAATCTGAAAAAGTGCTCTTTCGTGCAAAAGGAGATTGTATATTTGGGATTTGTGATTTCAGCTGATGGATTGAAGATGGATCCTAAGAAGGTAAAAGCAATTTTGGAGTGGCCTACACCTGAGAATGTGGGTGAGCTAACATCATTTCATGGTTTGGCTAGTTTTTATAAAAAGTTTATAAAGAATTTCAGTGCTGTTTGTAATGCTATGACTGAGACAATGAGAGGAGAAAAAAAAAATTCAAGTGGACACATGGAGCTGATAAGAGTTGTAACTTTGAAACAAAAGGTTGTTCAATTACCTGTATTGGCTTGACTTGATTTCAACAAAGTATTTCAAGTTGAATGTGATGCAAGTGGTAATGCAATCGAAACTGTATTAAGTCAAGGAGGTAAACCCGTTGCTTTCCTTAGTGAGAAGTTGAATTATGCTAAAATGAAGTATTCTGTGTATAATCAAGAATTTTATGCTATTGTTCAAGCATTGAAAAAGTGGAGACATTATTTGATTCCTAAAGAGTTTGTGTTGTATACTGATCATAAAGTTTTACAATACTTGGGAAGTCAACATAAATTGAATCAGAGACATATGAAGTGGGTTGAGCACTTGAAAAATTTTACATTCGTCATTAAGCATAAGAGTGGAATTACTAATAGAGTTGCTAATGCATTGATTAGAAGACGTTCTTTGCTAACTGAAATGAAGGTTGAAGTTCTTGGTTTTGATGAAATGAAAGAGTTGTATGATGTTGATCTTGATTTTTCTGAGGCGTGGAGAGAGTGTCGAAGACCAAATCTGACCAATCACATAAGTATGATGAGTATTTCATTCAAGAAGGTATGTTGTTCAAAGGTATTCAATTGTGTATTCCTAGAAGTTCTATGAGGTTGAATCTGATTAAGGAAAAGCATAGTGGGGGATTGGTTGGACATTTTGGAATTGATAAGACATTGAGCTTGCTGAAAGAGAAGAATTATTGACCACAAATGTATAAGGACGTTCAGAAATTTGTGAAGAGTAATGGAGTTTGTCAGGTTGCAAAAGGAGTGAGTCAGAATACTAGTTTGTATACACGTATTACTATTCCTGAGAAACCTTGGAGCAACATCAGTATGGATTTTGTTCTTGGATTGCCTAAGACAGTAAAAGGATATGATTCTATTTTTGTTGTGGTGGATAGATTTTCCAAGATGGCTCATTTCATACCATGTAAGAAGACATCAGATGCTGAGCATGTTTCTGAACTTTTTTTCAAAGAGATTGTGAGATTGCATGGATTACCAAGAAGTATTATTTCTGACAGAGATAGTAAGTTTGTTGATTATTTTTGGAAGACTTTGTGGAAGAAGATGGGTACTAAATTAAAGTTCAGTTCTACATTCCATCCACAAACAGATGGACAAACAAAACTTGTGAATAAAAGCTTAGGTAATTTGATGAGATGTTTAATTGGGAATAAGCCAAGTAATTGGGAGTTGGTATTGGCACAAGTCAAATTTGCATATAATAATTATGTGAATAGGAGTACAAGGAAGACACCTTTTGAGATTGTTATTGGAATGCAGCCTAGAGGAGTATCAGATTTGAGAGATATTGCTAGCGAAGAGAAGAGAAATGCTTCAAGAGAAAAATTTGCTGATTTTATGGAATCTTTGCATAAAGAAGTGAAGTTGAAGTAGGAACAAAGTAATCGGGAGTATAAGGAAAATGTTGATCAGTCTAGAAGACATCATGATTTTAAAGTTGATGATGAGGTGATGGTTCATTTGAAGGGAGGAAGATTTCCAGTTGGAATATATAGTAAGTTGAAGATGATGAAGTTTGGACCTTGCAAGATCTTGAGAAAATTTGATAGTGGTAATGCTTATGAAGTAGAGTTATCTAATGACATGGATATATCTCCTATATTCAATGTTGCTGATTTATACAAGTACCATGAGTTAGATCATGAAGTTGTTGTATCAGAGGACTATCCTAAGAAGCAAATTGAAGAAATTGAACAGATACTGGATCAGAGATTTGGCAAGAGCACAAGAAGAAAAAATTACTATGAATATTTGGTGAAGTGGAAGAACAGACCTATGGAAGATGCTTCATGGATTTCTCAATTTGAGTTGGATTCAACTTAGGTTGCGACATCTCAATGATTCAGGAGAATCATTTTTCTCCAACCCTGGTTGTCTGATGCAAGAGCATCTTGGGTTTTCTAGTAACCCTGCACTTTTGTTCATTCTGTCAGTTGTTGCCGAGTTCTTAAGTTGATACCGAGCCTTTGGTTGCCGAGTGATCCTTTGGGTGCCAAGCGATTCCTTTGGTTGCCAAGCTCCTTTGGTTACCGAGTGATTCTTTGGTTGTCGAGTTTCAAGTTGCCATCGTGTGTTTGCTTTGGATGCCAAGTTCATATTGATGTCGAGTGCTAGTTTGGAAAAAAAACTTGTAGTTGCCGAGTAATCCGTGTCTGGTTCCAATTTGGGCCAACTTTGCTTGCATTTAATTTTGGTCTAAGAGCCGACTTATGGCTTCTCTATGTTCTAGAATGTTTTGTAAGCTGTTTTGGCAAGTATAAGTAGAGTGTTTAGTTTGAGAGTAAAACAACAGAGAGGTAGCAAGCAAGAAGTAGAAAGAAAGAAGGAAAGTGTGACATTGCAGCTACATCGTACATCTGAATATAATTGTATATGGTCGTAACCCAAAAGGCCTTACAGTGGGGCATGCACGTTGTTCGTTTTATGAATCAATAAAATCTCTTTGTTCTCTCTCCTTGGTGTTGTATTCGTGTTGTGTTTTCTACTGTGTTGACTCTTGCAGGTTGAATTGGATAGCTAGGTGTGCCCTAGGCCCTAGTTATTCCTATTCCCCCCTGCATCATCTCCTAACAAAGATGAAATCTGGTTGAGCAAACTTAGATAGAGGTAGAAGACATGTTGAAGATGCTTCTGTTAAACAAGCATAATCGGATGATTGACAAGTATGAAGTTATGAAGACCGTGAGTCGACAAATTACTTGTAAGTGTGAAAAAAGAGGTAAAGTTGTATTTTAATGTGTATTGTAATATCTTAAGTCGGTCCTATATTATTATTGTAAATTTGGAAAGCCTCAAGGCCGACTCATTGGTCTATTATAGGACTTGATATAAAGGAAAGATGTTTTCCTTGTGGTTAGACATCCAGTGCAAATAATATGATATTGTGTATTGTGCAAGCTTGAAAGTGATTATCTTTTGGCTCAGAGAAGAGATTGGTGCAGATGAGGCATGGTGAGCTTACAAGGAACTGTATTTGGCAATAGAAGTTGTTTGACAGTCGTTGATGTACACTTGTATTATTCAGTGAGGATAGTATTGAAGTTGTTTGGAAAGTGGGTCCATCTATCTTCCTTTCAACTCTTACTAGGTTTGGCATAACTCCTAACAGTGTTGGCACAACTCCCAACAGGGTTGGAATCTCCTAATAGGAATTCAAAGTCTCCTAACAGGGACTCATGTTTTGATTGTATTTCATTGACTCCTAACATGGTCCACCCTTCCACAAAGAACATTTATATTAGTACATCATCTTTTGGGCATCATTCCCATGGGGGTTTTCCCTCTGATCAAGGGTTTTCCTAGTTAACCAATCTGATGTTATTATGTATGGTTACCTTTGTACGGTTGTTGCATATACTGTTCACATGTTTCAGAATTAATAAGGATATTGAGAGTTGTTTTAATTGCATAACTGATTCACCCCCCTACCTTCTCAATGATCTTGGTGGACTATACTTTCTAATATCTTAATATAAAAATATCATACTATACCTACCTACACTTGTGTATGTACATGTATATAATATATATATGTGTGTGATATTACAACAACATATCTAGTGTATACATCATTTATTAAGTGGGTGTATACATACATCTCATTCGAATTTACGCATACATACATGTACGTGTATATACATATGTAAGCATATGTAGATACTATGGTATCATTATATTAAGACATGACAAATATCACAAAAAGCTCAAAGATCATATTTATTGATCAGGTTAGCTCATGGTAATCCATAGTATACTATTGCTTGCCTAGCCATTTACCCCTTAGCCTTGGTGGTTAAAATTCATACCTATCGGCCCATAGGTGGATTGATGTCCCTTACCCAATTCCCTTTTTGGCAATGCTTCCCCCCTTCATCATACTCTTGCAAAATGAGAATTACCACAGTAATAACATATTCCTTATTATAAAATCAAGGAAATTGTAACCAGTAATCATTTTAATAAAACATCATAATGATTAACCACCATTTCACTTTCCATAAAAAAGAATAAACAACTTTTCCATTTCACATGAAACCATAATGTTTAACTAATTTACTAGTCAACCAACTTCACATGAAATCTCAACGGCTATAAGAACATTTTTAATTCAAGCAAAATTTGGGATGTAACAGCAGATCTTTGATCAACTACAAGATAAAAAATAATCTTCACTATGATCACGTGTGACTTGGACTATTGGTGAGACTTTGGGAAAAAAAACTCAATGATATAGGTCGACTTCTATATTGTAAAAAGTTCTAAAATTTTCCAAAGTCAAAAACAAGGATGACAAATCTCTCCCACATTGCTATCGAAGCATTAAGAATGTTTGTGTACAAATCCATTGTCATCCTCATAGGAAGGCCGAAAAACATCTCAAGGTTCAGCTTGTTTGCCCATTTGTTGTCCACATTGTAATACAAGTTCAACACTTTAATAGTATAAAAAGTCTAAAATTTTCCAAAGTCAAAAACAGGGATAACAAATTTCTCTGATGGTGCTTTCTCAGCATTACAAATCTCTGTGTAAAAACCAATTGTCATCCTTGCAGGGAGGCCACAAAAACACATCAACCAATATGTTTGGTTTGTTTGCCCATTGGTAATACAAGTTCAACAATGCCTTACATGGGCTTTGGATGGATCTCCACTAAATTTTGGCCTCAACATTTGGACTTGTTACCATCACTTCAACTATATTATTTCAAATTTTCTTCTTCGATTGTTCTACTCAAGATGTTCGTTGTTCCCTGGGCACTTTCTTACATGTCCAAGCCCTCAATCTTTCTAAAGACCTTGACAATCCATCTGCCATTAGTTCCACCTTCAAGCGCTCTTCTTCTCATTTCAACCATCAATCCAAGTGTCTTCAGCATGGGATTGTCTTAAGTCAACAATTCTGCAACGCCTTAAATATTGTTCCCGTATGCTCCATGATCTTCATCTACCAAAAGCTGACAAGCTTTGTTTCAATATCAGGGGAATTTAGTTATTTCCTCCAATTACACTTGGTTTGCAGGATTGATACAGGCTTCTTCGGGTTAGAAAAGATGTCTAGCTATATCCAACAACTCTCCCTGCTACAGTCCAACTTACATTCTAACTCCTACTTCTACTTCGAGTTGGACTTCAGCTTTGAATTTGCAGCAACTGAGAAAAGAATGTGAAAAGGATTTATTTGAGATCTTTGAGGTTTACATTGTAAGCTTGATGAACATCAATTTGTAGGATGTATGCCACATCCAATCAAAAAGAAAATTCACTATAGCAATCATTATCTACAAAGTGTCCGCTTTTTCAAACCAGTGCCATACAATCTCCCTAAAAAATCATCGAAGTAAGATTTTATTAGGCAATATACACAAGATTATATTAGGTAAATATACATTAGTGCCACCCTTGTTGATACCCATTCAGGACCACCTAGAAAGACATTAAAAGTCGAATCAATGTACAACACTGTGTATCGAGACAAACATATTTGAACTCTTGACGAACATGAGTAATTAATTTTTTGCTTTCTACGAAATAATGTATTGCAGGCAATGTACCCAAACAAACAAATTTATTATCCAGTGGAGATGAATAGAACTGCCTAAAGCGCCTAAAATTTCCTGTCAGCTTTTTTTTTTAAATGCAGTGTACACACAGTGCGAGCTTAGAAAATTTGTTGACCAACAACTGTGCACAGGAACAGACAGCAGCAATCATCATTAATAGTTTAATTATATATTACAATTAAGAATAAACAATTGCAAGTGCCAGCAATTGTGGTCAAAATTATTTGAAACTGAAACTTATAGGTTAATATGTCAATGTAATCACATCCAATGGATGCAGAAGTAACCAGACCCCAGCCGCAGCTAACAATGAACAAATAACATTTATCTTGAATGGATCAGGAATGCCCAATAGCAATCATGATCTATAATTACAATAAGAATAAGATAATTGCAAACTTCAGTATTTGAGATTGTTTTTTATTGGTTAAGGTATCCAAGAAATTGCGTCTAATGGATACATAAGTAACCTGCCTCCAGCAGCAACTAATAATGAAATAATAGCATTTATCTTAAATGAATCAAGGAGAAGGCATTTAAACAGTGCATTAAGGCCATACAATGATTATCAAAGTAGAGCATCAGACTTTCCGTGCCAATGTCCGTTGCTTTGTTGCATGTTGCACCACCTTCTCCTCCACAGGGAGGCCCTTACGTCGTCTCACTGAATCAATCATCTTTCTTGCTGTATTTGGTGGAACACTTGAACCATCCCCGTACTCCTCCAATTCCTCCTCTGTTGTTGGTACAAAGAATGGATCTTGTGGAAGAACCTCCCAATGGCTAAGAAGAAGTTGAGGACTTGCTGCTCCTGATGTCCATCTCCTAAGCTCATCTGCAAATCCAAAGCTTTCTGCAACTGGCATATAAGCTTGTACACTAAATAAATCTGAACCTTCTTGCATCTCTTCCTTCAGGATCCGTGCACGCCTCCGAGCAAGCACAGCATACATCGAACCTAAATATTCAGTTGGAGTACTGACCTCACAAAAATACATTGCTTCCACAATACGTGGTTTTTTCAAAAGCATAGCAGTCCTGCATGCCTCTTTAACAGCAGTCATTACTTGTCCTGAGAATGGACCATATTGCTCCGGAAGCTGTACATCATTCTTGTCAACATTTTCACCAACTGAATCACTGCCATTTAAAGACATGTTCCTTCTAGGAAATATGTATGCTTCCACAAGAAACACAAGTCCCCACATAGGTTCATCACACAATGGTCCAGCTGCTGTTGCCAGCTGAAAACCTGAGACAACACTACTTTGTAAACTTTCTGCCTCCATATTAAGCAAATCGTTTCCACGGTCATTTTCTTTGGAGATTGAAGCTGATTCTGTTGATTTTTTAGACAATACCTCCAAAAGCCCTAAATTTTCTGAGATATGAGGAGAACCACATACCAAAACAGGCTCAGCGTTCCAAGTGTCACCATCTGAAACACCACCCAAACCTTTTATGTCTCCTCCCTGTGTTGGCAACTTTGGGTATAGCAAAATATTTGGACCAATGTGCCTTGGCCCCAATGCCCATATCCTTTGGAGCAAACTAGGCCATGGATTTCTATCTTCTTCGCTCCTCTTTTTCTCCAGTTCACTTCCATTGTCCGTCTCCGTCTCTACAGCATCAATCATCCTTTTCCTTAGCATCAAAACTGGATCTTCTGTCACTTCACTTTCTTCTCCTAAACTCTGGTCAGCCTGAATTTTTTTCTTCAAACTGAGAGCAACAGTCTTTTTGTGTTCTGACTTCCCTTCTAAGATAGTTTGGAAGATGTCTGCACTATCGTCCAGTACCTTGGTCAGCATAGAAGGCATTTTCAACACTTGCACCCGCACGATGCATCTGCCATTGGGAGTGGTCTTCTCAACAAAATCAGTAGATGCACATGCACTCTTAGAGCTGTCCATAGAATGCGTGGCTTCTGCTTCTATTGTCTCTCGATAAGACACAATTGGAGGTGAGACTTCCAGCTCAACACGAGCAAATCTATCTTTTAAGTCCTTAATACATCTCTCCAAATGCACCTCTCCAGCAGCTGCAAGAACGTGCTCGCCCCTACTAGACACACTGACTTCAACAAAAGGATCTGCTCTGCACAGAAGCTGCAATCCTCTGGTAAGAGCCGCCATATCAGATGGTTTTGAAGGCTCTATAGCCACTCTCAAGATAGGTCCCGCTTGGTAGGTCATACTTGCAAAGGGCCAGCAGCAGAGCGTTGATGTGAGTGTCGCACTTTTCAAAATTTGTTGTCCAAGGCCTCTGATTGCAACTATGTTGCCAGCAGAAGCGCTGGCAACAGGCTCTAAACCTCTTCCCATCATCATATATAGGGCTTGTATCTTTGCTTCTTGCACATGTTTCTGCTGAGATTCCATTCTTAAGGGGTCATACAACGAAGAGAGCACAAATATTCTCTGCCCGGTAGAAATCACGCCACTAAATACTCTGGCAAATGCAAGGAAGCAATCCTGACGACCTGCGTCGATGTCACCAAGTCCTAATTCTTCCATTAAATTATCTAACAATTCCCCACCAGGCCCTTGACGGGGAAGCATATTTACGGGAATGGTAAACATTTTCGAAACAAAAGCTATTGCGGGTGCCCTGCTACTAGAATCACAAGTCTCCACAGCCCTTCTAACACGTTCCAGTTCTACAAGCACATTATGATCGGCACCAGGTAAAACTTCTCGTTTAGGGAGCAAGCGTGAAATACGCTGTGACTGAGCTGAAACAGGATCCGGCAAACAATCTATTGCCATTGATAGAACTGTATCTGAGAGTGAAAGCCATCTGGTCATGACTGCTTGAAGAACAACTTTTGGGTCTTTGTGCTGCAAATCCCAAGAAGGAATATTTAAGTTCATAGACTTGATTACTCTCTGCAGCATGTCCTGACCCTGATTGCCTTGAAGAATAGACTCGTACACTTGCCACAGAGGCTCCAGAATAAATTGCACAAACATAGGCTTAGCCTTGTTGCCTGCAGCTTTTTTCCCCACAATCTTCTTGGTCTTTGGAATATAATAGTGATTGCCCCATAGAGCCTTCTTCAAAGCTGCGGAACTTGCACCAAGCTTAGAAGCGTAGAGATCGGCAAACTGAGCTATACAAAATCCCCATCCATCTAATGCACAGATAAATGCAACATTACCCTTCTGAGGTTGAAATGCGTCTTCTTCTTGACTATCAATGTCAATGTCATCAGACTCGCCTCCGCCAGGTCTCGTAAGCATGGAATCAACATCAGATAAATACTTCTCAGAACGGAACGCACTGATAATACTATTCACCTCGTGGACAATACTCTGCAATAGTTGTAACAAGAATGTGTTCATCATAACTAATAATCATGGTTCGCTATGGTGCCAAAGATAGCTAAATTTAGTAAAAGCTAGGGCTTTTAAAATATAACCAAAGTGGGCTACGTTTTATGGAGATAAGGGAGTAAAGAAGCGGTACCTGTAATTTGGCGTGGGCCTCCATGGGAGAAAGCTTGAGGTGGGTGATGAGACGGTCGATCTTGTTGAGGAGGAGGCAGGGCGTGAGCTGCTCAAGCCAGACCTGGCGGAGCACAGCGTGGGTTTGAACGTGCACGCCCTCCACCGCGTCGACGACAACGAGGGCGCCATCGCTGAGGCGGGCAGCTGTGGAGACTTCTCCGCAAAAATCGATGTGACCGGGGGAGTCAATGAGATTGATAGTGTGAGCTGCATAGCGCAGAGCGACGGAGGAGCTCTTCATGGTGATGGCGCGCTGGCGCTCGTCATCCAGATAGTCGAGAAACCGAACCCTGCCCGCCTGCCTCTCTGAGACCAGCCCTCTCGCTGCTCTGGCGATCAGATGATCCGCCAATGTCGTCTTTCCATGATCCACATGTGCCACTATGCATATGTTCCTCACCCGCTTCTCCATGTCTCGCTCCATCCACACCCTCCCCTCCGCCCTCCTTCTCTATGTTGACACAAATATTAAACAGAGCTCTCTTAAGTTGATTTCCTCAATATCCACTTCATCCACTTCTCTTGTGTTTTTTTTCGATGGAGGGTTTATACCTGACCTTTTAGGAACCGATATTTTTCGATGGAGGGTTTATACCTGACTTTTTAGGAACCGATATGCTCGAAATCTTTAATCTTTTCGGCTTAGAGTCAAGAATTGAGGAGCATCTACGCGGACGGAGGGTTTATTCCTGACTTTTTAGGAACCGATATGCTCGAAATCTTTAATCTTTTCGGCTTAGAGTCAAACACTGAGGAGCATCTACGCTGTTAAGATCACCTGGAACATGACCCTGGCTTATTTATAGTTATAGAATTGATAGTTATTTTCTTCTTTTATTTTTAATTGGTTGTCTCTATTTTTTTTAAGATTTAAATTATTAAGTATGGAAAAGAACAATAAACAAATTCTATTATAAAATAAAGTGTTCACTATCTTGTAAAAATGAGATTTAATGAATAAGTTTCTAGATAAAGGGATTTAGGAGTTTCATACAAGTATATAATAATTTATTATTAATATTAGATTTCTATTATGAAAATATAAAATATTTATTTATTTATTTAGTAATAAAAAATAATATGTGCATAAGATAATGTCGATTATAATATGAATTTTAATTTTATTATTTTTTATAAATTTCTTTACTATTTAAATTTGGTATAAAAATATTTGAAGGTTATTTGTAGATCTATTAGAAATTATTATTTTTCTTTTAATTGAATGGTTTATTTAGTAAGATTTTATAATTTTATAGTCTTATATAATAAATAATTAGTTATTCAAAAAGTAACTAATTTTTTTATATATTTTGTTGCCTATTTCACTATCTCCTCATCCTTACATTCAAAACAAAAATATATTTGAATTGTCCAAGTTATACCTTTTGCTTAAATATCAAAGTTCCTAACCTAAAAGGCTCTTAAAATGCTCAAATTAATAAAAATTCTAACTTTGTTAGAAATGGTAAAAGATTGATAACCTATTTTAAAATTGTTGATACTAAAAAAAATAGACTACGCAATAACTTAATAGTTTTTAATGTTAGAAAAGTGAGCACTCATAACTAGTTTTCCAAAGATGGTTGGAAAAGTCAAAATCAAAAGCAATTGAAAGTTACTTGTGCTCAAATTTTAAGTGGGCATAACCAAGGTTAGTTTCAAATGCTTCAATGTCTAGCATTCAAGAAGTGGTGATCAAAGCATCTTTATTAGATGTGAAGTGTAATTCCCCAATAGATGAAATCTTTGAAATGCCTTTGCAAATACACATGTCGTGGTAGCTATTTGGAGAGTGAATAAGCTTCGTGGGGACAAACTTTTAGAGATGCAACTCCAGCCTTGGCCGCATTTGTTCTGGGCACGAGATAAGCAACATATACAAGTAAACCATGTGTTTCAATGCGCACCTTAAAGCAATTGGTCTCATAATAAAGTACATTATAAACCAAGTGCCAAGCATTTGACTAAATACCCAATACCCATATGAGAGAATTTGTAAACACGAAAAAGTATGTGGCTGCTTAGCATGATTCTTCAAGGCAAATGGTCTCAGTGCATGATTATGTTTCAAGAAACACTTATGTGAATTGTGAATGCATGGAAGGCGGTCATAAAGCCAGATAAAGATCAAACACAATGTTTTAGGATCCCCTATTTAAGGTTGGCAATGATGAATGCAGCTATCACAATATCAACATATAAATGGTGATATTTGGAGTTGAAGAACTAGTTATGACGGACATCATCATGAATACCAAATGTGGAAACAATGAGTTGTTTGACAAAATGCACTTCATTGTTGATCGAGAATTCCATGCTTGACTGGGCACCCACTTTCCATATCAATTCCAAAATAGAGAATGAGGAATAATGTTGGGCCAAATGATTGAATGAAAATTGAATCCAAAAATATTATAAATGTATTAACGCAACATGAGAAGAAGTGTTAAAATGTTTGATGAAATGTGCATCTTAGGGAATGAATTGATCACAGATTGAAATGGATCTTCTCGTTGACATGCATCCATACAAAATGTGGAATACATAAACTTCTTGATGTAATGTATACAAATTGAGCTTGAAGGGTGTTAGTGTAGGAAGACAAAGCCACTGAAGCAATTTCAACATAGAGTACAGATGGTTGAAGCCAAGAAATTATAAAAGATTTTTCAATATTAACATATTCCAAATATGAGGACAATAATATCCTTGTGGGAGGTCTAGTTGATCGCATGGCTTAAGGAGAAACTCATCTCATTTTTCTTCACTGGTGATGCACAGCATTATTGCTCCATAGGTTCCACCTATTGTGCTTCCCAAAGAAAGATCTTCAACTCATTACCAAGTTTATTTGCAATATGTAATATGTAATCACTTCCACCAACTCTGAGCTATGTATAAAGAAGCATCATGCACCCTTTTGATTGATGTCCACATCGCAGGTATAAAGTTGAGTTCCACATTCATTTTGAAACATCCTGTCATCTCATGTTGGAATGGGAATGTGTCATGACTCAAGTTTTGAGAAGCTATCTTTTAGGACTTAGTACTATATTTGACCTTGACTATGATTCAACTTGAGTCAAAGAGTATAGACTTTGATTAGATTTAATAGTCGATATTTGATTAGATGGTTAGATTTCATGGACACCTAGTTATCATGTTGTTACTAATAAATAATTGATTTTGTTATGTTCAAAGCTCATGTTTATATGAATGATGAATGTTTAAGTTCATATTATAGAAAATTCATGGAATCATGAAATTAAGTTTATGAGATGTATTATTATTTTATTGTAATGATGTCATCTTTTTTATCATGGTGTTGGTAATATTGATGCAGTGATATATTTTGAGTTTGTGAGTGTGCAGGTACGAAAGGCAGAAGGTTGTTGAGGTAGAGGAGTTTAGCTCCTAGGTAGGGTTGGAAAGGATCCTCTAGTGTACACACACATACACATACTTTAGATAATATATGCATTTTGTTTATGAAAAACATTTCATCTCTAACCCATCTCTTAATGGCAATATTTATCATGTCGGTCATGTGTTTATTTTGCATTTAGAAGAAAAATATAAATGAAACTATAGGAAAATTAATTTAATAGAAATAGAGAAAATAAACGTAAGTACTTTATTTTTGAGTGTTATGTTTAATCTTTGGGAAGCAATAAATTTCGGTTGTGAGTGGAATCACTGGAATAAAGCAAAGAGGAACTTGAAATTAATATCATTAAATGATTTGTTTTGTTTTAACCATCGATTCAAGAAAATGTAGAGTGAGGAAGCATGGTTTCCGCTTAACAGAGATTTTGAACTTGACTTGCAACAAGCACTTGTGGGAGTTGAATAAATAATAATAAATTTGTAATTATTACCACTACAAACAGTTAGAGAAGATTGAGAGTCTGGAGTAATTAGTGTTTAAGTTTAAAACAACCATTTTGGCATTTGGAAAGAGGGGAAAAAAGGGCTTTTGAGAATAGAAAAAAAAAAGGAAAAAAAAAAGGAAGTTTGGAGGAAGTCTGTCAGACGATTTACAAATTTTGGAGATGCTTGCACTAAGGAAGGGAAGGACCTCTTCATCAAAAGGCAACAAAGTTTTAGGTTCCTGCTAATTCTTAATTGTTTTGTTATATTTTCTTAAAGTCTTCAAGCTCTGTGTTATATGAAAAATGCAAAAAGGTAGATGATGCAAGAGCATCCTGGGTTCCCTTGTAATCCTTCTCATTTTTGTTCATTCTATTAGTTATTGTTGAGTGCCAGTTTCTGTTGAGTTATAGTTACTATTGAGTTTCAATTACTATCTAGTGTCAATTTCTACTGACTTCTAGTTTCTGTCAAGTTCCAATTACTATCAAGTTCCAGTTACTGTCGAGTTGTTCATTGTTGGCTAAGTGTTCCTTCATGTGCCAAGTGAACCTAATATTTGTTGATGCTTGGTTCTTTATTTGACCAAGTTTGTCATGATTGGCTCTTAGTGTGAGTCAACTTACAAATTTAATTTGGACCATGAATTTAATAATAGGATCTTGTCTTGGGATGAGTGTAGACCATTTTAAGGTCAATCTTTCTATTATGTAATGATCTAGAATGTTTTGTAAGTCATTTTGGCAAGTATAAGTAAAGGTATTTGGTTTAGGTTAGAGAAAGGGGCTTAGAGAGTTTAAGGAAGATGTTTCTTGAAGAGTGAATTTGAAGTTGGATCATGGATCCTAAAGTTAGAAGAGCTAATAGTTGTGGCTTGGGAAACAAGGAGATTGCTTGGTGGCTTGTGAGCACAAGTTTAGATTTTCCTGGAAGGTTTTTACTAGAGTGTGAATCTAGACTAGCTAGGGTTTGGGTTGGATCTTGAGGATCTTGTAGAACTATTACTTGCTTTGTAATTGGTCATAACCAGGAAGACCTTACAGCCCGACACATTGCATGTAATTAGTTATTTTATGAATAAAGAGTTGTGTTTGGTATCAGATCTTATATCTTGTGTTGTGTTTCCATTGTGTGGTTATTTGATGGGGGCTAGGACATCTCCTTTGGGGATTCTTTTGCTTTGTACTACGTCAAGTGGTATCACAGCACAATTATTTTTTGAGTGTGTAAATAGATTGCCGAAGTTGAGGAAGTCTGCACTAGGACCTAGAGTGAAGTTTATCTGAGCGAAGGTTGGATCTAGTTGATTATTGTAGAGGGTTTACGAAGATCTTAGAAGATGCCTCCAAGAAGATTGGACTCTAGGGTGATTGAAGATCTCTGTGATATTGTGGAAGTGAGGATCTTAGAGAAGGTTAAAGCAGATTTCTAATCTGAGATGAAGCTAATGAAGAGTGATATGATCACTGAGATCGTAAGTGTTATAGGTGGTTTATCTCGGCATGTAGGTACAAAAGATGGTTATGAGGAAGTTGATGAAGACTTTGAGGTTGTTGGGTCGAGTGGTGAGGCGAAAAGTGATCGTATGGAGAGACCTATGGGAGGTAGGGCTAGTCAAATTGCTAGATCTAGATCTCAGTCGAAGTTGATGCATAAGATGGAGGTTTCTAATTTCTCAGGCACTTTGAATCTTGAAGACTTGATTGATTGGATTGGCGAAATGGAAGGCTACTTTGCATTAGAAGATATTGGAGATCTACTCAAAGTGAGGTTGGCACAAACTAAGCTAAAGGGACATGCTACTCTTTGGTGGAAAGAATTCCAGCGAGATCAAGTAGAAGAAGGTGAAATGAAGATCACTTGTTGGAGATTGATGGTGAAAAAACTGAAAGCTAAGTTCATTCTTGTGGATTATGAAGCTGAGTTATTTAAGAGGTTGCAGAATTTGAAGCAAAAGGATATGTCTATGAAGGATTATATCAAGGAATTTTACAAGCTGACCATTTAGCTTGGACATAGAGAATTGTCTAAGGAGAAACTGGCTCGGTACATTAATGGTTTGAGATTCAATATTTAGGATGAGGTTGGTATGTTGAGGATGCTTATCAGTATGCTCTAAGGGTAGAAGATAAGTTGAAGAGGATAAATCAAGGTAGTTCCTGTGGGAGAGAGAAGGAGCTGAGGAAGAAGACGGGTAAGGTTTCCTTTAAGGGTAATTGTTTTCATTTTGGTGAAGAAGGCTATAGAGCTTGTGAATGTTCATAGAAGGCTGGTGATAGGAGAGTTGTTGTTGTGAATGAGGCTAAAGACTAAATCAGTGAACCTATGCAGGGAGAGAGTTTGTTGGTCAGCTAGTACTATTGAGTAAGAGGGCACTGTAACCTTGTCAAGGGAGTAATTTGTTCAAGACTCATTATAAGTCTGGTGGTAAATCAATGTGATTGTGGATGGTGGTAGTACTGATAACCTTTTTGTTGATGAGATGGTTCAAAAAATTTGGTTTGAAGAGGGTAAGACATCCTTGTCCTTATAGGATTGGTAGGTTACAAGATGAACATACTTTGGTGGTGAGGGAGCAATGTCCTGTTGATTTCTAGATTGGGCAATGTAAGTATCGAGTGTTGTATGATATTGTGGACAAGAATAGTTGTCACATATTACTTGGTAGACCTTGGCAATATGATTATAGGGTTGTGCATGATAGTGTGAAAAATGTGATTACTATTAAGAAAGGTGGTAGGAAGCATTCCCTGATTTCTTTGCAGGATGAAGGACTCGGTAAAAGGAACCTGAGTATTGGTAGTTGAGTTGAGTTGAAGGATTCTGAGAGGGTTAGAGATCGGTGTGGAAAGCAAACCTATGGCACACTGAGGATGGATTTAAAGAAGAAAAAGTGGAAGAGGGGAAAGAGTGTGCAAGTTGTAGATTTGGAGGATATGTATGTGAAGGACCAGTTTGGGATTTATGTGTTGAATCCCATAAGTTGTTCTTCGAGCTTTTGAGAACATCTTTCCACACCTAAGGTGTCTAATGCAAGAGAATCCTAGGTTTTTTTGTAATCCTACTCATTTTTTTGTTCATTTTGCTAGTTATTGTCAAGTGTCAGTAACTATTGAGTTCTAGTTACTGTCAAGTTCTAGTTACTATTAAGTGCCAGTTTCTATCGAGTTCCAATTTCTGCTAAGTTTCAGTTACTGTTGAGTTCCAGTTACTGCCAAGCTATCTAGTGTTGGCAGAGTGTTCCTTCATGTGTCGAGTGAACTTGATATTTGTTGATGCTTGGTTCCTTCTTTGACCAAGTTTGTCATTATTGGTTCTTAGTGTAAGCCAACTTTTGAATTTAATTTGGATCATGAATTTAATGATAGGATCTTGTCTTGGGATGAGTATAGACTATTTTAAGGTCTGCCTTTCTATTATGTAATGGTCTAGAATCTTATGTAGGTCATTTTGGCAAGTATAAGTAGAGGTATTTAGTTTAGGTTAGGGAATGGGGGCTTAGAGAGTTTAAGGAAGATGTTTCTAGAAGAGTGTTTGAAGCTAGATTGTGGATCCTGAAGTTGGAAGAGCTAGTAGTTGCGGCTTGGGAAACAAGGAGATTGCTTGATGGCTTGTAAGCACAAGTTTAAATTTTCCTTAGAGGTTTCTTCCAGAGTGTGAATTTGGACTAGTTAGGGTTTAGGTTGAATCTTGAGGATCTTGCAGAACTATTACTTGCTTTGTAATTGGTCGTAACCAGGAAAGCCTTACAACTTGACACATTGCATGTGATCAGTTATTTTATGAGTAAAGAGTTGTGTTTGGTATCAAATCTTATATCTTGTGTTGTGTTTATGTTATGTGGTTATTTGCTAGGGGCTAGGAGATCTCCTTTGGGGATTCTCCTACCTTCTCCTCGTTAGTAGATTATCGTAGAGGATTTCTATTTTGAATGTATTTTCCTACAAATATTCAGTATTATATTCACAGTCTCTTACCTAAGTTGGAAATTGTATGGATAGTAGTAACCTTGTCATTTGAGCATATGAAGAATACATAGTGACATCCAAACTTATAAGTAAATGAGTTAAAAGAAAACTTACAGTAATGCCTTGAAGGGAAATACATTAATATTGTTGACAGTAATATCCAAATCAAAATATATATATCTAGCACTAAGGACTTTATTGTCAAGTATTATATTGGTGCTTCAAACTAAACCTCTCTATTTATCTCACTTATTGCAAATGACTACATTGTTTTTGAGTTTGTGGCTATGTCATGTTAGATTGACATTGGTAAATTGGGTTGGGAGACTTTAAATCTTTAAAGCGTAGTTTTTTTAAATTGTATTGATTGATAGTGTGTGTTCCAAAAATTTGTCAGTACAATCTGTTGTTTATGAAAATATTGTATATCACATATCAATTTTGGGCAAAAATGATTCAATCTAGTGCATTGGAATACACTTGGCTCATTAATTTATGTTGTTTCACTAAGTTACAAGGATATATGTTTTATCTTTGGATTTGTCCATGTCCAAAATAATAATGGAAGTCTCCATGGAAAAATTGTGTCAGCCCATTCATCAATAAGAAAATCATTATCCTGGAAATGTCCATCATTTCCACGTAGATTGGAAAGTTGATAGGGAGAGAATAAGTTTTGTTGTGTAACCATTATTTGTCTCACACGAAAAGCACCTTATCTAAGTTTCATGACCTTGTTGCATAGCTAAGAAATGTGGAGTAAATTTTCTTTTATTTAGGTTACATGGACATCCAATTCCTTATAAATTATAGAAAAATTAAATAGTTTATTTCTGATTGCATAGATAGTTGACATGTGCTAACTACCAAGCTGTGGAGTTTGAATTTAATGTGAAGTTTTCAACTATGTGTATTTAAGTAGTTTGTAAAATCAATAGTATTTTCCAGCTCACTTCAAATAAGGCTTTATGTCCAAAATAATCTTGGTTACATTGAAGAAATTTTTGTAGAAAAACATGTAAGAGTGTAGATACAATGTGTCTTTGAGAAATTAGAGTGCACTAGTGTTTTAAAAATTTCTCCAAACTTGTTGCCAGATGTTTAGGCTTATTGATTTATCTGAAAGATAGTTTTCTATATTTAATTTAATTTTGTTATCTTATGCTTATTGAGTATTTGATTATTTTTCTTTCTTGTAATATTACTTTATCCACTTGAGAAAATGATATTAAATGCTGATTAAATCAGTCATTCTAGTTAAATATGAAACTTACAGTAGGAAATGATAATTGATTTACAAATAGTTTTAATTTTATTTGGAGGGGTGTTCAATGAGGGCAAAAAGAGGAGGGTAGAAAATTGAAAGTGTTATGATATTCTTTCATTGCTACCTGTCAGTTCTTTTATATACACTGGTTATTTGCTTGGCCAAGCTTAAAATAAATTGAATGCATATGATTGAGATGCATGGTTATATTTTATTTCCCTATTCTGTATCCATTTTTAGATGCTACTTAGGCAAATGGTTGCATAGTAGATTATTCACATGGTTGCACCAGATCCATCCGATCCAATCATCCTGAGTTGTTAGGCTTCTCGTGCTAGGGTCAGGGAGTTCTTCGTTTTAGGAAGAATCCCAGGGGAGCTAACCACTCCATGGTTAGGTGGTAAAAGTGTCTGGGCCATACTCCCATCTCATGATAGCAAATGGACTTCAATCCAATGGCTTTGGAGATAGGGTTTACATGTAGATGGACAAAGGTTTGATGACATATTTTATTTATGTATTTGATGTTATTTCATGAGCTTATATTTATATGATATACTCATTATGTAATGTTAAATGTGCAGGTCAACATTTTTCTTCGAAGTATTAATTATTTGTATTGTTATGTGATGACATGTCAATTCGACATTTTGGTTGATTATTTCATGTATTCTTAACTTTCACTGTGAATGATCTAAACTACCATGTTTTGACAAGTAGGTCAAATTAATACGTAATTACTCATTCATACAATAGTATTTTAAAAATGTTGACTCGACAAAATGTGATCTCAAAATTTTTACTTTGACTTTCAATGATTGATGGAATTGTGTCTATGTGGCTTGTGTATGGAAAATTGGTCTTTACAAAATGTTGGAGCAAACACCAATATCCAACAAAGCACAAGTAGGTTGATTTTATGATTATATTGTTAGAATACAAACACCACTGAGAGGGGGGGTGTGAATCAATGGTTTAAAATACTTTTAAAAACTTGAAACAATTACAAGTTATAAAAATTTAACACATGAGCAAGATAGTCAATGAATAAGATAGTGACACAACATTTTAACATGGAAAACCCCTTAGGGTAAAAAACCACTTTGAATCTAAAACTTTATTAGCCTCTTGGGCAAATCTTTTAGAGCTGCAACTCTAGGAAGCACCAACACCCTATTTTAGAAACACCAATTTCAAGGAACACCAATCCCTTACACCTGAAGCACCAACTTCATGAATATAAGAAGAACCAACTTCAAAAATGAACAAGTGAGATATAAAATTAGAGGATCATCTCTGTTACAACACAAACCATGAATCACTAGTTTCAACTTCTTGTAGAAAACACAGTGCAGGATATACTTCTATTTTCCTCAAAACATCCAATATCCAAATAATTTATTTTTTTCCATTAAAAGATCTAATCAAATACTGATATGAATGAATGAAGTAGCAATATATAACCCTTTTTCTACCTCTGATAAACTTCTTCAATAAAAATCAAATCACAAATATGAAATTAGAAACATAATGCATTACCGTCTTCTTTGTTGTTAAAAAATCTACTTGCAAACTATTTGGTCTACAAGGAATTACACACCAATTTTGCAAATTCTATCAAAACCACCTGTTGGATATTTTAGAGGAATGTATAATCTACTTATAAGCCAAGAAAGTCAATATTTTGGAGGCTGTTACATACCCCAAACTTCCATTAGACCAAATCTGCTCAAAACTACCAAAACTGTCATAACAATTTGGTACCTGATTCTTATAAATAGACCTTTTCTCTTTCCACACGTGTTATGCAAAAACTAACAAGGACCCATTTTAGCTAACTTCGAGACTTTTCCAAAAAGGTATGATAGTTGGGGTCTATCTAATAAAAACACTTGTCAACTTTCTAATAGACCAAAAAAAAAAAAATTATATCCATTTTCAAAAACAATGTAAACATTAAGTGTTAATTGTATAACACTTAAGTATTTGTCTTGAATATGTTTTAAACAATATTGAAGGACATCAAATAAGATAATTACATAATGTTAGCCATACAATATGCTCATTATGTTAGCCATATCATATGCTCATTATTAACATCAATGACAACAATCAAAGACCAAATATCAAGGGTTCAACATACTCCCACTTTGACATTGATGTCAATACCAACTTCCACCTGTATATCCATGTCTACATGTACTTGTATATCTATCATGTAGACATCTTCATTTTTCTCCCCCCTTTGACATCAATGACAAAGGAGATATACCAAGGTTTCAATGTAACAAAAAGATAAGCAAAATATGTTCCCCTTGAAACCTATCACTCATTTATAAACTTATGCAAGAGAAGAGAGGGATAAAACCCCCAATCTTGTCCTTAACCCTTCAAATGTGGCTCTTGAGAGAGGTTTTGTAAATATGTCAACAAGTTGATTTGAAGAATGAACAAATTTTAATTCAACATTACCATTCAAGACATGTTCCCTTATGAAATCATAACGAACATCAATGTGCTTGGTGTGTGAATGCATAACTAGATTCTTAGAAATACTAATTGCACTCTTATTATCACAATAGATAGGAACTAGTTTAGACACTATTACTTTCATATCTGATAAAGTTTGAACCATCCAAAGAACCTCTTGACAAAAAGAACATGCGGCTATATATTTAGCCTCTACAGTAGAAAGTGTAGTAGATTCTTGCTTTTTAATATACCAACACACTAGCCTGTTACCCAAGAAAAATGTTGCTCCTAAAGTACTTTTTCTTCCATCTAGACAACTTGCCTGATCTGAGTTAGTATAAGCAACAAATTTGAAATCATCATATTTAGGATACCAAATCCCATAATCCAAATTACCCTAAATATATCTAAAAATTCTTTTAACTGCTATAACATGAGATTCTTTAGGTGAATATTGAAATCTTGCAACTAAACATAGAACATGCATGATATCAGGCCTTGAAGCTATGAGATATAGTAAACTACCAATCATAGATCTATAAGTAGTTTGATCAACATTAGAAGAATCATCATTTTTAGTAAGCTTACATCCTGTTATTATTGGTGTTCCCTTAGGCTTACAATCTTCCATATGAAATTTCTTTAATATTTCTTTTGCATACTTAGTTTGGGATAAGAATATACCATTTTCCAACTAAGAAATTTGCAACCCAAGAAAATAGGATAGTTCCAACAAGCATGGACATTTCAAATTCAGATTGCATAAGCTTTGAAAAACCTTGACTTAAAGCATCATCATTGGATCCAAATACTATATCATCAACATAAACAAGAACAAGGAGAACATCATCACATGTACCATATATGTACAAATTTCTATCAATACCACCTCTTATGAAGCCATTTTTGATAAGATATTGATCCAACCTAGAATACCAAGCCCTTAGAACTTGTTTCAAATCATAAAGAGCCTTTTTTAACGTGTAGACATGATTAGGATAGTCTTTGTTCTCAAATCCTTTAGGTTGATCCATATAAACCTCTTCATCAAGATAACCATTAAGAAATTTCATTTTAACATCCATTTGGTACATTTTAAAGCCTTGAAAGCTGAATATGCAAGAACAATTCTTATTGCTTCAATTCTAGCCACCGGTGCAAAAGTTTCATCAAAGTCCACACCTTCTATTTGTGCATAACCCTTACAAACCAATCTAGCCTTGTTCCTTGATATCTTCCATTTTCATCAAGTTTATTTCTAAAGACCCATTTAGCACTTATTACATTTTTATCTTTAGGTCTAGGCACTAATTCCCAAGTTTTATTATTTTCAATTTGACTTAATTCCTTTTTCATAGCATTAACTCAAAACTCATCCTGATTTAGGTTCAATTTGAGATAACAAATAGAGATTAGCACATTCACTAGATGTAGTTCTTGTTCTCGTTTGAATACCTGAATGTTTATCCCCTATAATCTGTTCTTGAGGATGATACTTCTTCAATCTTGTTCTTGTAGCCTTTGTACCTGTGGGTTTTGGTGTTTCTATTTGATCTTTTATCTCTTCTTCAGCTTCAATAACTTCATTATCTGCTTCTTTCAAATCGTTATCATTGTCTTGTAGGAAAGTATTATCCATTCTTATTTCCTTTTTATCCTACACAACTTCATCCACTTTCACATGTATAGTTTCAACAAGTTTATTCAACCTTCTATTAAAAAAATTGTAAGCGTTACTTTTAGAAGAATATCCTAAAAAGATTCCTTCCTCACATCTTGAATCAAAGCTTCCTATTTTATCATCAGAATTCTTAATGAAGCATTTACTTCCAAAAATTCTAAAATGCTTGACAGATGTAGGATGTCCATACCATAACTCATAAGGAGTGTACTTAGTTTTTACCCTTAGTTGTGCCCTATTTAAAATATATATTGTTGTTTGAACTGCTTCTTTCCAATATTTGTTTTATACTTTAGATTCGTCTAACATAGTCCTTGCCATTTCTTTCACTATTTGGTTCTTTCTCTCAACAACTCCATTTTGTTGAGGTGTCCTAGATGATGCATATTGTCTTTTGATACCATGTTTTTTCACAATAATCAACAAATTATTCTGAAGTAAACACACCACCTTTATTTGATCGTACGCATTTAATCTTCATGTCTAACTCATTTTCAACTATTTTCTTGAAAGTCTTAAACTTGTTAAATGCCTCTGACTAATGCTTTAAGAATGTTAGCCATGTCATTCTTGTATAAGCATCTATACAAAATATGAAATACTTTTCACCATTTAATGACATTGTCTTTGTAGGACCACATAAATCAATATGTACTAATTGCAATGGTTTAGAAGTAAAATATTATTTTGAAGGAAAAGATGCCTTTGTTTGTTTACCATGTTGATACCCCTCACAAATACCATTCTCTAGCTTACTTATACATGGCATACCTCTTACTTTCTCATGCTTACTAATTTTTACCAAGTTGTCAAAATTCAAGTGTGCAAGCCTTTTGTGCCATAACCAACTTTCATTCACCTATCCCATAAGACAAACATCTTCATGATTGTTAGTATTTGTAATATCTTTTAAATTTTATACATTCCCTTTAGATCCTTTACCTAATGCAACCAACTGTCCAAATTTTAATTTGATTTGGCAACCATGTTCATCGAAAACAACTTCATATCCATGATCACAAATTTGATGAACACTTAAACAATTGTACTTTAATCTGTCAACATAATATACATCATGAATGGACATTTTGTCACTAAGCATCAAAGAACCTAAACCTTTAATTTTCCTTGAAGAATCATCACCAAAACTAACATTGCCACCTTTGTAGTTAATCAATTTGTCAAACTTCGTTCTATCTCTTGTCATGTGTCTAGAACAACTACTATCAATTATCCAAAAGTCTTTTTCTTCAAAATTTAGAGCCATTTGAACAAACATAGACTTATTAATCTTAGACCTCCATATCTTAGCTATTTTCTTATCAAATTCTTTATCAACTTGCAGATTAGCATAAGATTGATCATTCTAAATTGACATAGTTTTGTAATTACTCATAACATGACCAAAGAGATTGCATTTGTAACATCTTAGAATATTCATTTTAGGAAAGGAATAACCAAAAGACCTCCTTGACATGTATCTACAATTACTTATTCCATGTCTGTATTGATTACACATGAAGCAATACCCATCAAAGAAAGAAGTGAACCTGTTTGAGTATCTTTCACCCATGAATGAAGTGCTTGATGTAACTTGATTTTTATCATTAGAAATCTGATTAAAATCTGCATTTTTACTTGCATTTGATGTGGTAGCATTCTAATTTGTATCCTTACTTTCAGATTTAAATATCTCGAATAAAGATTTATCTTTCTTGTCACTAAAACATTGTCCAAGTTCAAAACCAATTCCTGTTTCATCATCAGTTCTTCTTTGTTTCCTTAACATATCATCCAAAGTAGTGTTCTCACATTTTTCTAAATATGATACTACTCCATTCATTAACCTTGTGCATTCTTGATCTATAGAATTTAACGCTTCCTTAGTAACAAAGATAATTATCTTTTGTTCCTCAACTTGAAATTTCAATTCTATAACTTGTTGATTTAAGTCCTTAGTTTCTTTTTCAAAATTCTCTTTTTATTTTAATAATTGATTTTCTTGAACACTTAAATTCCTTGATCTTTTTAAGTGCATAAAGAAATTCACATTCTAAATCAGCCTCAACAAGTTCAACATCATCATCACTATCTGATTATTGACAAGTAGTTTCTATAGCCATGAATGAAACTTCATTTTCATCACATTTAAAACTACTAGAGTCATTATTTGATACATTAGCAATCAAATTCTTCTTCTTCTTCTTAAATAACTTCTTTTTGTTATAGAATTTCTTTTTACTTGATTTCTCTTTCTTATCATCTACTTCATCATGACTATTATAAGGACATTTAGATGCAAAGTGTCCTATTTTGCCACAATTAAAGCATTTGAAAGGAAGTTTACCTTTGTATTTACCTGCTCCTTTATTTAATTTCCTTGATAAATGCACTTCAAGAACATCAAGATCTTCTGATTCTAAAGAGACTTTCTTCACTTTCTTTTCCACCTTGAATGCTGCTTCTGTGCTTGTGGATTCCTGTTTGCCAAACTTTCTCATTTCATAAGCTACAAGTGCTCCATGAATATCTTCCATTGTATACTTGTTAATATCTCTAGTTTATTCTATAGAACATATCTTAGAATCAAATTTATCAGGAAGAGATCTCAAAACTTTCTTTACAACATCAATATCATCAATTTTTTCACCAAGTCCTCTTAGGCCATTTATAGTTTCATCTATCTTAAGGAGATAGTCTTCTACCTTTTCATCATTACCCATCTTAAGGTCTTCAAATCTTGATTTGAAATGTTGTATATTGGCTTCTTTAACTCTATCATTACTATGATATGTGTTTTTCAATTTGTCCCATACTTCTTTAGCAGAACTGCAATGCATTACCTTGACAAAAACATCTTTAGATAAACTATTAAGTATAGCAAATTTAGCTTTTATATCAGTTTCATACTTCCTCTTTTCATCAAGATATGTAGGAAAAGATTAGGAACTTTATAACCATTAACAACTAAAGCCTAAACATCAACATTAATAGATAACAAATATGTTTTCATAATTACTTCCCAAAAAGCATAATTTGATCCATCAAATATATGAACCTTTGAAGAACTATCTTGAGCCATAAAAGATAAGTATTCCACTCAACCAAAATCTACCCAAAGTTGTTAAACTTGATATAGGAAACCTTGCTCTGATACCACTTGTTGGAATACAAACACCATTGAAAGTGTGGGTGAATCAATGGTTAAAATACTTTTAAAAACTTGAAACAATTACAAGTTATAAAAATTTAACACATGAGCAAGATAGTTACTGAATAACAAAGTGACACAATATTTTAATGTGGAAAACCCTTTAGGGTAAAAAACCACTTTGAATCTGAAACTTTATTGGCCTCTTGGGCAAATCTTTTAGAGCTACAACTTTGGGAAGCACCAACACCCTATTTTCGAAACACCAATTTCAAGGAACACCAATCCCTTACACCTGAAGCACCAACTTCATGAATACAAGAAGAACCAACTTCAAAAATGAACAAGTGAGATATAAAATTAGAGGATCATCTCTATTACAACACAAACCATGAATCACTAGTTTCAACTTCTTGTTGAAAACACAATGCAGGATAAACTTCTATTCTCCTCAAAACATCTAATATCCAAATATATTGTCTTTTTACATTAAAAGATCTGATCAAATACTAATATGAATGAATGAAATAGTAATATATAACCCTTTTTCTACCTCTAACAAAATTTTTCAATAAAATTCAAATCACAAATATGAAAATAAAAACATAATTTATTACCCTCTTCTTTGCTGTTAAAAATTTGCCTGCAAATTGTTCGGTCTACAAGGAATTCCACACCAATTCTGCAACTTCTATCAAAACCACCTATTGGATGTTTCAAAGGAATGTATACTATACTTATAAACCAAGAAAGTCAAAATTTTGGAGGCAGATACATAACCCAAACTTCCATTAAACCAAAACTGCTCAAAACTACCAAAACTATCATAACAATTTGGTACCTGTTTCTGATAAACAAACTTTTCCTTTTTCCACACGTGTTATGCAAAAACTAACAAAGACTCATTTTAGCCTCCAAAAACTTTCCAAAAAGGTATGATAGTTTGGGTGTATCTAATAAAAAAGCTTGTCGACTTTCTAATAGACCAAAACTATTTTTTTAAAATTTGTTTTCAAAAACAATGTGAACATTAAGTGCTAATTGTATAACACTTAAGTATTTGTCTTGAATATGTTTTGAACAATATTGAAGGACATCAAATAAGATAATTACATGATTTTGGCCATACCATATGCTCATTATGTTTGCCATATCATATGCTCATTATTGACATCAATGACAACAATCAAAGACCAAATACCAAGGGTTCAACATATATTTCCAAATTATGATTTGTGAATGCAACATGCACAAAAGAACAGATAGTGCACATGAATGGTCTGTTTGAAGTCGT